>VXBX01000029.1:16267-69471 GCA_013400415.1 Scytalopus superciliaris
TTAGGGCTGAAAACAGCCACAAGGAACCTAAAAAAAAAAAAAAAAAGTAGAATATGTAATTATTAAACAAAAATCTGGCACAAATATTCTAATCAATATATTTATATACATAGCTCTATGTAGATACTTAAATTAATATTTAAATATTATATGTAAATATCAGTGTTAATATTTAACACATTTTCATTATATATGTACTCCCCAAACATACATTTTTAGTGCATCATAACTACTCAGGGGAAGTACTCATCCTATGGGGTCTTTATGTTCTTAAAATTGAATATACTCACCATCAAATACACTCTTATTTTTTAATTTAAGTTTTAGTTGATGATATTTCATAAATGAGTGAACAACAATAGTCAATCTGAATCAAGGACAAGAATTACCCTTGGGATAGGATAAATTCAGAAAACTCCTGAAAACTTTTCAACTGCAGCATAAATCAAATACAGGCATGAATTTTGCAGTGTTCACTTGTGCTGACAAAGTAGAAAATAGAACCTAAATCCCTCAAAACATGCGAGCTTCCTAATTAGAAGCTGGACCAAAATTTCATTTATAAAAGGACTCCTTCAAACCACGCACATGTGAATAAAGTCTCAAAGCCATAAACTTGATTACTCCTTGACAACTGCTCCAAAGCACAGCAGAGAGCTGCGCCTTCATACGACCTTGCAGAAGGCTGATGAGATCTGACAAGTGCCATATTTATGGAAATGCAAAAGCTTTACTGCGCTGACATCGCTGTCACCCAAGACAGATCAAACAAAGAAGACAATTGGCCTCCAGCACCTAAATTGAATATTTAATAACTATTAGAAGGAACCAAGCAAGCAGGACTTGATGACAGTTGTAGGAGTCCCACCCATTTATTATGAACTTAACTAGTCTGGACAAGAAGCCAAAAGGCTCCTAAATTTTTCTCCTTTCAGGACTGAATTGGGTAATGCACCATTTAATTTCCAGAGGCATATGAACAGATTTGATAAATCCATTGATGCATGTGACCTACAGTAATTAGGGAAAAGAGGCTCCAAAAAGTAATTGTGATGAGCTCAGTCATAACTCCACTGTATTATATTTAGTAGAATGTAAGGCCTTTTTTTTTTTTTTTTTTATCAAAGCCTTATGTTTTTCTCTCCATGTGAAAGCAGAATAGAGGATAAGTCATTAATACTGATGAGACCCACTGCTCACATTACAACCCCAAGCAGTTGGTCTCTTTGGATATTAGCTACCAGTGTCTCAGTCTTTTAACAGCTTATTGCCCACTAAACCAACTCCCTTGGTGTGCAGAACAACACACACACAGGGCAATAAAGCATGTCTCGTTCTGGATTTCACTGTGCATTCTTGTAAATACAAAAGCATTCAGCAGTTCATCGAGCAATAGGAATTCTGTGGCTGACATTCTGCTACAGGAGGCTGTAAATTGTGTGTTTGCACAGTGATCTCAGCTAGAGATGTTGATTTAGTGCTTTTCAGTTGCTGGATAGTCTGGTCTCATAGGTCCCAGTACTGAAAGCACCTCTAACCTTGCACATCACAGAATCCCAGAATGGTTTGGGTCAGACGGGACCTTAAAGATCATCTGGTTCCAATCCCCCTGCCATGGGCAGGGACACCTTCCACTAGACCAGGTTGCTCAGAGTCTCATCCAGCCTTGCCTTTAACACTTCCAGGGATGGGGCAGCCACAACTTCTCTGGGCAATCCGAAGAAGATTCCTTCCCAAAGAATTCTCTGTTTAAAAGTGTTGGGCAATGGGTTTGAACCATTTAAATCCCACAATGATAAACAACTGGGGGAGCTGATTTTTCTGTCTAGTTTCTCCCTCTATAACCATTAATCTCCTGTCTCAAAGGAGACACCGTCTGCTCAAGGATGAACCAGGAACAAATTAATACACATAGTCAAACCACTCTCTCAGAATGAGCCCAGCTGGACATGCTCCAGCACAGAAGCAAAACACCTGCTTGATTCAGAAGGTATGAGCTGAGGTGCTGTGCTAACACATTTGTGCTGCTGTGCCAATCCATCTGTATTGCACTCATGAGCTGAGCTGTACTGAGTTATTCCTCTGCCAGGCACCCACTTGGTCTGAGCAAGATGAGGAACTGCATGGTGAGAAGGTGGCTTGGTGCCTGTGCAGGGGCTGACTGAGAATCTGCCAGCTGGGTCAGTGTGGGCATCATTGCCAGTGTGATGGGCTCAGACCTCCTCCTAATTCACTCTTGTGTTCCTCCTGGGTGTTTCAGAGGCAAATTCAAACACGAGAGAAGACATATCTGTTATCATACATCAAAGGCGTTGCGCTTGAGGACAGGGGAAAGGCAGTTGGGCTTTTCTAAAGGTGGTGTTTTATTTCTTTGCTCTTCTGCTTGTTTTTAAAATTTTAATGGTTTTTAAATGTTGCTCATTAAAGGGAGAAGAGGGCGGGGAGTGCTGGAATGCCATGAAGGTGATGAGATATACTGAACTGAGGCAAATGAGGAGGTTCATGTTGGATATTAGGAAACATTTCTCCACTGAAAGAGTGGTTGCACATTAGAACAGGCTGTCCGAGGAAGTGGTGGAATTGCCATCCCTGGAAGTGTTAGAAAAACTGGTAAATGTGGCACTTTGTGATAGGGTTTAGTGGGTATGGTGGTATTCACTTGAAGGCTAGACTTGACAATCTTGGAGGTGTTTTTCAACTTTAATGATTCTATGATTCTCAATACATTATTTGTTCTTTGGAAATAAAGGGAGACCATGCTTCATTGAGATAGTCTGAATGCAAGAAAGGAACAGGAAAGTCACATCACTGAATGGGTTAAAGCAAGCGTTTGGCTGGTGCAATTCATCCCCCCAGAGTGACTGCCCTCCCTGTGGTACCCTGGTATTCCTCAGGCACCCCAATGAGTGCATCTCAGCACAGCCACTGGAGTCAAAGACTGGAAACAAATAATCCCAAAAATATAGGGGCAGCTGGCCTGTTTCTAAGCTCCCTGCAGAGAGGACCTCAGAAAGCTCAAGAGAGATGACTTATCAGCTGGTGCAAGTCCCCAGACCATGCCATGTGGCTGGCATGGGGCAGCAGGGGTTGTCTGACTGCAGGCTGCAAAGCTCATTTAGCATCTTCTCTTCCTCCACACATAAAGTCAAACAAGGTTAATGTTTGGAGGACACGCACACACAGATGCTTCCAAATGAACAAAGGAGTGGCAGAACCAAGTATGTGCAACAACCCTCTGCCTTACAGCTGGAGGGGATCTGGAGAGGAGGCAGAGATGGGAAGGACAGACAGAGATAGTGGGATACCACAGTTACTGGTGCACAAACTGCTGAGATGCTTAATTCATAGAAAACACACTAAAGAAAAAGTGACAGTCCCTGTGTCTCCTTCACAAGCTGATAAGAATAAATATTCCAGCACTGACTTCAAATGGATTAAGGCTTTGAACCTCATTCCATCAGTTAAGCTCTTGGAGAGCCCAACTGCCCTGGGGACCTTCAGGACACTTGAGAGGGAATGGTCTTCACTTCAGCCATCTAGAAGTATACACAGAATCAAAGAAAATTTTCCTATGTGTTATATCTTTCCACTGGTGAAAACTTCAATGACTCATTTGAACAAGAGCCTGGATGAATCCCACTGTATTTTCTGAAAGGCTTTTTTGTGGGTAGAGGCACTTTAGCCACGGTTTCTTATTGTTGCAATCAGTAAAATTCTATCTGCCTAAGAATCCTTTGAAGAAGCCTTTGGATACTGCATCTAGTTGGAATACTTGGGGTTTTTTTCTTCTAAACTCTGATAAAAGCATTCTGTGCATGTTAACTTGACTTCCATATGTGCTTTTGTAAAGGTGTCTAAAGACAGGGCACCAAATTTTCCCACCAGGGTGGATTTCTTCAGAGCAGGAGGCCCCCACAGGTCCTCTGCTGTATCTGCCAGCTGTGCTGGTTGTCTCAGTCATCACAGGGCACACCAAAGCCCTTCAGGCTTAATGTATATATTTGATTCGTGAATGCTTTCATCATCAGCTGAACATATTGCAAATTGTTGTAGGGTTTTATTCTTATTTTGTACTCTGACAAATAAGCTTTACAAAATGTTTCTCTAAATCTTTGAAAGTACTGGCTGAATATTCAGAAGGAGTAAGGGGATACAGTGTGCAGGGAAGAATTACCATCTTAATGAGGTTTGTCTCATTAAAGAGTCTCACTCAATTAGCTTCACAGATTTTACTTCAAGAATAGGAACACAGAGCTCTAGATATCTGTAGCTAATTTTGGCTTATTTAAAACTAAAACACCAACCTTCCAGAAATTATTTAAGTGGAAGGACAGTAATGAATTTTGTCTTGGAGCTTTCAAAAATGTAAGGTTTTGAATCAGGAAATTAGATGAAAATACATTGTCAATTTTGCTTAAATAAGAAATGTGTTGGCAATTTCCCCAAGCGAAATGTGATCACTTCAGCATAAAACACTATTTGGCATACAAAGACCTTTGGTGTTCAGACAGCTTAGATCTGTGTTATTTCCCCAAAACTCTGCATGCACATCCTGCTTCCTGCCTTTGCTGACCCGTGATAAAAGCTCATCAAAGGTCTTAGGCAACAGTGCTGTCACCTGCTGATAATGTGAAAGTGTCCCCTGCACACAAAGGACATTTTAGGTGTCTGAATAGGTGCTTTTCCTAATCTGTCACTTCTTGTTGTGTGGGTTTTGTCAGATTCCTCCTGAATTGCACTCGACTCCCTGCACCCCTTCTATGAAACAACACCCACAGAGCCCAGCAAAGCTACATTACGGATCAACTGAGAAGAAAAACTTCAACAACATCCAGCAGTGCATGGTTAGGGGAAGGACGCCCAAACAAGGGAAGAGCAGAGAGCTGTTCTTCTCAACACACTTTCCTATCTCCTGTCAGTGTAAAGTTTAAGGGACTTTAAGAGCTGATGCATTATGTTAGAAGACCCCGCGGACTTTCTCCAAGTAATTTTTTAACCCATGTGCAATGTTTACAACGAGATGAATTCCACTAAGTGGCTTTCTCAACCACAAGAACTGAGACTGATGTGCTGTATACAACAACATAACAAGTGAATACAATCCACTGCAGTACCAAAAGACAAGATATATGGGAGTAGTTCACCTAGAAATGTGAACCAGATACCCTCTGGGCCCTGGGTAAAGATAGCTTGTCTTCATCATGATATATGAACTAACCAGTAGCCAGCTTGTAGCAGAGGTCACTCTGCAGTGTGCAATATTAGATGTGCTCTAAAATTCAATGGGTCTGACTCATCTTGCCAGACTCTCAATATCTGCACTAGAACTGGCTCTAATGGACTTGGGCACCTGCCTGGAGAATAATGGGCTCTTTTAGGAAATGATACAATTGACCTACTTTGGCATGGAATGAATCACCCCTCCATAATACTTGTTCGTTCCTCACATGGAGCCTGTGGTCAGGCCAGTGTTCAGATGTTGATGTTTGCTCAGATGAAACACCACTCTGTTCCCAAGACATATGTGACTCAACCTGCCATGTGAAACAGAATAGAAGGTGCAAGAAATCAGCTTTATGCCTGATCCAGAAATGAGCAACATCAATAGACTTCCACTCACTATATACCTAGTCTGAAGCTGCTGTCTGTGTGGCTCTCTAAAACACTTTCCCCAAAGCAGTTTCCAGTAATTTATACTTCTATGGAAAATTTCCTTCCTCCTTCCCCAAGACATCCTGATGTACTGGTATACTCCAGATTTATAGTAACCTTAATTTTGAGGAGTATGGGTTTGTGAGGCTTTAATGGTTGGCTTAGGTATTTTTCAGTATCAGTAGGTTTCAGCAAAATGCTGTGCACTTAAATCTTTGGGGTTTTTTTTCTTGAAAGCAGTTTTTAAAGGAGAGAAATAAATAGTGTTAGAAAAAAATTTAGCTCCCACTTAACTTAGTTTTAAAGTGAGTCTTTTAGAAATAGTTTTAGAACTATAGATTCATAGACTCATAGGATGGTTTGGTTGGAAAGGATCTTGAAGACCATCTCTTTCCAGTCCCCTGCCATGGGCAGGGACATGTTCCACCAGCCCAAGTTACTCCAAGTCCCGTCCAACCTGGCCTTGGACACTTCCAGGGATGGGGCAGCCACAGCTTCTCTGGGCAACCTGTGCCAAGGCCTCCCAACCCATACAGGGAAGACTTTCTTCCTAATATCTAATCTAAACCTGCTCTTTCTAAGTTTGAGGCCATTTCCCCTTGTTCTATTTTTACATGCCTATTATAGATAAAGAAATCAAGTCTTAAAAAAAAAAAAAGGAAAAAAAAAATAACAAATTGTTTCAAATACATTTTTTGTATTTTCAGTGTCCTAAACCCAATCAGGAACAAAATAATAGCTTTTTCAAAAGGATAATGTTATATTATATGTGTTATATTTTTTAATGGAAAAATAGCCTGATTGTAGCATTCCAATTTTAACTACACCATGATTTTCAATAAAAAAGCAATGTTGATACAGAAAGTTCAACTATTTTTAGTAGGACAGTTTACAGCCTCTCCTGTGCATTACAAAAAAATGTGGTGTAGATTAGCCTTAGTCATATTTTAAAATATGCATATCCAAAATTCTGTGAAGAAACTAAGGTGGTGCTTTTCATATTCAAGGTATTCAAGCTAAACTATGAAAAATACACACAGCTTCTCAGTCATATAGAAGGATAATCCCCAAGGAGATTTTTCTGTAATTTTATTGAATGAAAGGGAAGAAGACACAGTGGGAGAAAGCAAAGAAGAGATAACATTTGTAATGAAAGCAGAAGGTATCAGTAAATGAGGCGGGGAAAAAATAGCCCATAATCCCTATTATTAAGTCCAGATTGCAAAGACCAACAGATGACATCCATGTTAAAAAACCCTCTACAAATAACAGGGGACTTGTGAATAAGCCAAATTGCACATGCAGGTCTGTAGGGTTGTGTGTGAGCAGGAGTCAGTTCATTAACCCAAACGACCTATGGTGCTGCAAAATCAGATTATTGTTGACTCTGCCATTCATCAGCTCCTCTCTCCCTTGAACTCCTGCTACTACATGGGAAATAATTGCAACAGATTTACTGAGAATAAAGGGAGCTGGAGCCTCTTGCTCTACTTGATAATATCAGCATGTCCCAGCTCCACTCAGCATAGCTGGAGTTCACCAAGAGCACCCATCTGATTCTCCTCTGGTTTATTTGATTCCTCAGCCAGAGCCCACCTGTGTTGTATCAAGGACCTGATTCCTCATAAAGCATTTCTGGGTAGATCTTCCCTCTGTAAAAATGAGCCATAACTCATGAATGGTGTGAGGGATCTCACAGACATCATCTAAATGATTGAACAAATAACCAGAAAGGCCACACACCAGCAATTGGTGTTTTGAGGCTGGAAATAAACAGCCATTTTCTAAGCATGGCAGGCAAGAGGGTCTGGGATAGTGTCCCAGTAGAAATGTGCATATGGATTGAAGAGTCAAGAAACAGGCCAATTTTAAGATGAATCTCACTAGATTTTGTCTGTGAGTGTTGGTGATACCTCAGGGTCTGACACTGTAGTCATGAAAATCCTTGAATCTGAATTTTTTTCTGCTTTAAAGCCCTTCCTCCTACTGCACCAAGACAGCAAAGTGAAGCAGTATAAGGAAAATTCTATCAAGCATTACTTTCTTTCTTCACCACCTCATAAGTTTTCTTTCTAGTTTCCCAGTGTGATTTTAAAACTTTAAAGAAGCAGATTATAATAAAGCTCATTTTAATAGGGTTGCTTTTTTTTAGCCCTGCTTACTAGTTTTGCTCAAATACAGAAAACACATGCACTGGTGAACCATAAAACACTGATCTGTTGGCTGACTAATAGGACTTATACTGCCATCTTACTGGGTTGGACAGTGATGCAATCTTTCTGTTTTAATAACAGTAAAATAAATATGTTGCTCCTGAGATCCTGGAACAACACTCAGAAGCACGGAGTAAGCCCAGCAAAACCAGGAAAACTGTCACTCAAGGGTAACATGTTTTGAAGCCTGATTTGATGTCAGAAACTCATAAAACAAGACAAAAGGATGGCCAAAATGGTGGACTGCGCTCTGTAGGTATTCATTAATATTTGCCATGCTCTTTCCAAAATCCCCTGTTGGTGAATCCAAGGCTAAATGCTGAGTTTTGGGAATTCTAGTTCTCCTGGTCTGAACCCAGCAAGGGGACCCTTATCCACCATGTCTTGGCAGTGCATTCCCCAAGTTCACCTTGCTTTCCTGAACAGAGTGAAAGTTCAACACACACCAGTCAGGTCCTTAAGCAGGCATGTCTTTTGAATTCACAAATTCTCCAAATTATGAAAAAAGGGTTGAAATTTAGGTGTGTTTCATGGGTATCCATGTGCAAGGGCAGTTTTTTAGGTGGCTTGCATGATGAATCCTTAGAGCAATCACAAGGCTCCTTTCTTCAGTGTTAGGCACAACCTCCAGCTGAGGGTAGTGGAACCACCACCACAGGAAACAACCTCTTAAAACAGGACAGACATTGTCTATGGTTGTTTGACTACAGCTTTCATTATCTCTTCCCAATATACTTGAAAATAGCATGTTGTGGACAGAACACCAGGGCAGAAAACTGTGTGTGTTGTCTGTTTTAACCTTTAACAGGCTTGATAACCTGCTTTGTAAATTGTTGTGGTGCATGTGGTAAAGCAGAGTTTATATAAAGAAAAAAAAAAAAAAGCCTACAGAAATTGGGCAGGTTTGGCACACTAAGTGGATCATAAAATGGATACCAGGAATGCTGGTACATCATGTCCTATTGCAGGGCATGCCCTGCTGAAAAAATAACTTGTGTTTCTAGGCCAGAGCTATTGTATTAGCCTACCTGAAGCTCTGGTCTAGCAAGCTCTGTCTCTTGAGGAGAGTAATTTATTTATGAGCCATACAGGTTGTAATTCAGGTGTTGATGTAACCATTGTCAAGTCCAAAATCTCCACCCTATATCTACCCTTACTGGTCGCTTCCCTTGAACTTGATAAGGTTTTTGTGGCAGTGTCTCTGTAATCCTGCTTATTCCCAGCCAGTCACTGCTCAGTCATGCGCCACTGTGTCTTATACCCTACAATGTTTATTCTAACAGTTTGAATTACATCCCCTCTATGTCCCCAGAAATGTGTTTTCTACTGGGAAATCACTGTGTTGTGAGGAGAAATCAAAATATGAGTACCACATAATTTTTATTATTATTATTTCAAACATAAAATGTGATCTTAAGAAACCTGAACTCAGCTTTTCATGTGATCGCGCAATAAGCAGCATAAAAAGTCAATGCAGGGAAATTATCTATGCATCCAGTTGCAGCTGAGCTCCCAGTTTGGCCCCCAGATCTAGAGTTTTACTCCTTCAGAGAGGATGGCATTGGTATGCAAAGCATCAGGTCCTGTTCCTGGCATGGGCTGCATAAATGGCTGTGTGGAAGCAACAGAGCCCCTGATGTCCTTGTGCTGGGGGAAGCCTGTCATGCAGGGAGAGGGATATGTCAGCTCAGAGCAGGCTCTGCTTCAGAGGGAGCACATTGCAGAGAGGAGCTGGAAACACATGATCTGCCTTTTGTGCTGCTGCAGGACGCTCGTGGCAGACGCAGCTCATTGGCACCGTGTGGCCATTCGTGCTGCAGACAGCATCTCTGACACCCATCACAAACACTGACAGTGCAGGGAACATCGGGTTGGCTCCGAAAAAACAGCCAAAATGTAATCTGCTGAGAGGGAGAGGAGAAGGAGAAATTTGCCAGAGATAATCTCTCTATACATTAATTTTCATTTCTTTTCTTAGCCTTAGCCAGGACCCCAGATTGTTTTCTGGCTGTTTATTTTAGCTGAACTCATCTGCAAAGGCCCATTTTCGTTGTATTTCCATTAGACACAGATGCTATCACTATGTGCCAGTGCATATTACCAAGCAATTAATCTCCAGAGTTATTATTGCCCATTTTATTGAAAGCAAATATTCTTGAGTTCAGAAATCTATGTAAAGGCTTGGAGCAGCTTAGCTAAATTCCATGCTAAACACACAATCCTCTTTGGAAAGAAATTCTCTCTACAAGCCTATGCTCCTATCTCATATAATTCACCCTGAAATAAAGCATAACCACCCATAGTTAGAGTGTCTTTGCCAGCTCCCCTCATTATCACTCAAAACTCTTACTCCTTTGTTACCCACTGTTAAACTGAAAAGATCTTTTTAGTGGCACACACAAGCCAGAGGTGACACAATTAAATGAATCTGTTTGCCATAAAAAATTTAGATCAGTAGGAATTAAATGACAAACAAATTAGAATTGGCAGCCTCTTCCCCAGGGAGCAATATATAAGCTTCCTAAATTCAGTAAAAAGTGTTCTCTCCTCAGCCTTTGATCTGCTATCTTCAATCAACATTTCCATCTTTAAAGACAGCCAGTCAAGAGTTACACATGTATCTGTGAATAAGGTTCTCATTTGATGGGGTGGCCAGAAGTCATCTGAGAGAATGAAGAGAGGCAGAGCTGTCATCAGCTTTTAAAAGTGTTACCAAAAGCTGGATTTTCCAAGAGCAAAATCGTCATCCATTGCCAGTATTGTCCTGAGGAGTTTGGAGGAGGCAACCTGAGCTCCAACCAAGCAGTAGCTGTTGGACCAGTCTCCTTCCAAGATTTCCCATCCTGGAGAAGGACCCAGAGCAGGCCAGCACCACTCACACCATTCATTTCCTCTCGCTGGAGAAGAGTTGCAGCTTGTCCAGCAGATTTCTGATCCATCTTCCTTCCAAAGCTGGAGTTAGCTTCTCCTAGGCTTCTGCAGCAAGGGAACAGAGAGACAGGCCTTTTAATTCTGCTTCATCCTAATCTAATGGATTCATCCTCCAGCCATGAGGAGACCAAAAGCATCTGTATCTAATGCCATCTACTTTATACATCTTCCCCCGCACTTCCATCTTTTCTTTACCCCTGTGGTGCCCAAAGCACTAAATAATGCATTTCCTCATTTCTTGGACCTGGTGTCTTGTCGCATGACAAGTTTTCCCCATCACAGCTCTTCTACCTTCCCCAGTCCTGGAATGCAACAAAACAATCATCTTAAAATATCTCCAAACTCCTTTCAGACTCTCCTCAGCAACTCAGTCTACCTCTTTCTCCTCTGTCCACTCTTCCCAAAGCCTATGAGATGTTCTCATCTCCCTTCCCATCAGCAGCACTGAACTCAAAAAGCAAATACTGGAGGAAATGTCTTTCTTTAAAAAAAAAAAAAAAAGAAAAAAAGTAGTCAAGCTTTGAGGTCTCTCAGGATTCCCCTCAAAGACAACAGGATTGAAACAGCTTGACTTTGAACTATGAACAACCTGGCCTTTTTATTATTTTGAGTAGTACTCATGTACTTACTTGTCATTGCTATTAATTATGTACACCACAGGCATACTGAGTGTCTCATTGCACTGCAAGAGCACAGGGTGAGCCAGAACATGTCCCTTTGTGCTTGTAGCATGACTTCTGAGGAGAGTTAGCTTTCATTTTTCAGTTCAAACACTTCACTATTCAGACACCGCCATGGACATTATTTGTCTCTAGTTGATACCCGTTCCTGACCCAGCAGCAGAAAATACAAGGTATAAAGACCATATTAACAATGTCACCCTTTTATTATGCAAGACCTTGTGTCACTATTCTATTATACGAGAAATGTTTGATCAAAGGAACATGCACTTCTTTCATCTTTAATTAAAACAGTATGGCCACAGTACATACTGTAAGGGCACTATCACTGAACAGCAGAATGTATTTGGGAAAGGTTTCTGAGGAAAGCACAATATTATCATGAAGCTAAATAGCATGAAATAGGTCAAATAAAGCTAATGGGCAAGTAGGCTAAAATAAGTCAGTGAAATGCACTGCTGAGAGGTCTGTGTTGACCTATTGTTGCTGTGCTTGAAGATCCAGCCTAGATCTGACCCCTTTGCTCCAGGCTGTGGGTTGGCCCTGCCCCTGCAAGCCACCACCCCACAAGTAGTACACTTTCAAATAAAGTGTAATTAAAAATAATAGTAATTTTCATAAGTCATTGCTTTGACAATAGTTGAAAGAAAGGGCACTGAAGTGCTGTATTAGTCCATTGGTGCCATGTCCAAGGAAGAAAACTTTATTTATTATACTGAAACAACTATGGAACACAAGAGCAACCAGTGACACAGGCTGTGACACTACTGAGGTGACAAAGTGACAAAAACCTGGGGATATAGCAAAGGAAGTGTTCAGGGTGTGTCTTGTGCCATTTTAGATACCTTGGAGTAACTCACCTGGCTCCAGATGCCTCTTCAGACATTCCTGGGTCCTGCCAGCCTGAGGATATCTCAGGTAACTTTGGGTACCTGGACAGATAGTACTCTTGCATGTTTAAGCAACTCAATCCCACTTCAAGCCTCCAGCTTCTGATACATCCTCTTTTGAGATGATCTAAAGAGTGTGATTTTTTAGCACACGGTGTATATTGAGTTATAAATCACATATATGAGTGGACTGGTGCATCCACACAGCCTAAAGGCCCTGCACCAGTGATTCAAACCTATGCTGAACTTAAGCTCACTTACACAAAAAAGAGGGGGTACAGCTTCCTTTAGTGCAAACATGGAGCACACCCAGCTCATGGGCCACAGAGCAGACATCCCAAAGGAGAACACCTGACAAAGTGCCACCAAGGTCTGGCCAGCCAAAATCCACATTGGCAGCAGGCAATGGAAGCTTCCAGCCAAACATCCTGCTCAAGTGTGCAGGGCTTGACACAAATGAGAAAGCAACAGAGAAGCAGGGACACACGGGAAGCATTGTGAGTGCATTATGCATGAAGGGTATCTGTGCTAATGACAGCTGGAGACTTTGTAAGAAAGCAGTCCTAGGCCAGAACATTAATGATACAAGAGTCTATCTAAAGAAATCTTGCCAAACAAGAAGCTGGGGGATTAGATTTGAAAAGGGAACTCATTAAGAGAAACTTCCCCTACAAAATAAAGTAAAAATAGTTACAGGCTTTCTTTAGAACTCAGCACTCCTCTCTGTTATAGGCACTGAGGAGGTGATTTTTCAGACTGACTATAGACTTTTGCAACGTAGATCTGTACACTTGAATGAGTCCCCACAGGTTCCCATGAACCCACTGGAGACAAATAGGCACTTCATCTCACTCTAAAGCACATTGCAAAATATGGCAAATTAATTGTGCCCTAAAAATGTCTTTTTCTTCCCATCGACTATGAAGAGATCCTTGGCTTATTAGCTGAGATGTGAGATGATTAGCACATATCTACACTGTGAATATCTAATGTTTATGTAATATAAATGTTACATGAAGTGTTTGATTCTACCAACTGTATACAACACTGTTCCATACTATAGAGCTAATGCTTTATGTTCCAGTATTGCATATAATTTTTAAGACTCTCTTCAAAGGTGGGCAGGAAGGAATTTCTTCACCTCACGCATTCTTTGATATGTGAAAACTTTTTTCCTCTGTGTATTGAGGCAAAATCAAAACATTTTCAAGTTTTTCATGAGCCTCAAGGAAAATTAGTAAGAGGTATCCAGTTGCAAGCTCTTTTGGGAACTTACCAATTATAATGTTGATCTCTATTTAAATTTCATTTTTACCCCAGTTGCCCTAAAGGAGATACTGCCTTCTCATTTTGCGGTGGGCATCTTTGCCTTCAGTGAATTTGTGCTTCATTGGGATAGGGATTTCTTACTTGGATTTCTCATATCTCACAGAAGTTCTCAGTTCTCCCTGTTTCTCTATGCCCCATTGACACATGAAGGTAAGACATTTCAATGCAGTTAAGTCATCTTTTACATAGGAATAATCTCATTTAACTAAACATGTAATAGTGCTGAAGTCCTTGTCTATTGACCACAGAAAGAGAAAAACAGCTATTTAATTCACCTGATGTTTAAATTGCTAATTGTTGAGGGATCTCATCCTTGTTACTGAGACAACAATGATGAAATCCTAACCAGGTCTCTAGTTAAAAACAAAACAAAACTCAAACAAACAAAACATATAAACAAAGAACCAACCAAACAAAAAATGAGACAAAAAAGCACAAAGTGAGGAACTGTAGAAAATACGATTGGTTTCTCTGCTCCTTTATCATCTTCTCTTTTCTTGGAAGGTTATAATATGGATGATTCTTCTCAATGATAAGATGTCCCTAGAGCAAATCCCCAAATTATTATGTTTCAATCATTTACTGCAGAAGAAGGAAAAGAAAGCAGTATTCAGCCCATCAGCAAGTCTTCTGAAACATATTTAATGACTGCTGATTAAATAGCAATGGAGACTTTCAAAGAAATGAGACTTTTAGAAGGTACAAATCTTCCAAAAAGATATTGAATAACTGTTCACTTTCAATCCACAGAAGCAGTTTTGATACCTCTATAACCCAAATAATCAGCAGGTGTCCTGTCAAAATTGCTGCCTCAAAGCCCTTACCTGACAAATTTCCTAAGCATGTGCTGGTGTGTTGTACAGACCTGACTTTAAAGGGCTGTGTTATCTAATGAACAGCTAAAGCTCTCAGCCAAAGGAAAGATGAGATGAGCAAACTGTTGTCTATGTCCTCTCATCCCCAAACACCATTATCCTTGTCCAGGCAAACATTTAGTGCACCTCACAAATCATAGAAACACAGCATCAAGTGACTCACATTGGGGTGTGAATGTAGCACAGAGTCTTCCCCTCTTTGCTTCTCCATGTGCTTTTTAACAAGCAAAATGCAAAGGAAAATATCCTCATTATCATTTGCATCCCAGCTGGACACAGAGACACAGGGAAACTCAAGACAAGGGTGGACACTGCAGCTACTCACAGAAGACCTCAGACTGGTACATTTGAAAGAAAAACATTTAAAGGGCTGTGCAAGTGTCAGCACAATGTTGGGTTGCTGCTTCTCAGACTGTTTCCCTTCAATTTCCAGCTTAGCCATGGGCTTGATAAGGCTTGAGGCTGTGATGAACATCCTGATGCCTACCTCCCATTTAGATTACTGAGGATTAGATGTCTCTGCTCTTCCTCTTTTCCACAGCTACTCTTTATAAAATAGGGAGAAATAATTTTATTTCCCCAAAATGAAAATTCAAGTTTTGTCCAGTTACTCATTCCCATGTTCTCATTGTCAATTAACAACACACCTCAGCAGCATCTGATGGGATCAAGCCACGTGTCTTGAAGTTGATTTCTTTTGGGATCTAATTATAAGGCCTTACCTTCCCACTAACTAAACAGATTATTCAATATTATTTAATTTTAAAAAGCATTCTTAAAAGAGTAATTTTCCCTCTCAGTTTGCTCTCCCTCAACTTACTCTTGATGATGAATTCAAAACTAGGAATATTTAATATGTGTAGCACAGGCAGCTGCACTTTCTTTATTGTCCTTTATTTTTAATAAAGAACAAACCAATCTCAAGCAAAAAAAAAAAAAAATGGTAAGAAGCTGCTTTTTCAGCTTTACACAGAGGAATTAATCAAGGAAGACAAGAAAACTAGCAAGAGGCTGTCTTGGTGGAGTCACCACAGGTCTTGTACCAAAGGGAGGAAGGAAGAATTGCCCTTGAGAAAAAGCTACATGGCAGCTCAAAGAATGAATGATGTTTATTTAATTTTTCCTGGAGAACCCAAAAAGTGCAGAAGTGAAAAACTGCATCCTGAATTCCTTCAGTCTGCTTGACAATAGACTGGTGTCTTTTCCAGCCATGTCTTAAATATTTTGAACTCCATCTCTCTCAATAGGGTTTATGTTTTAGTATGCCCTATGGGTATCATGTTGTTGGGGGCAAGGGGAGATTCTGGAACCAGCATGGAGGAAAATCAAGTTGTGGGGCAGACTGAGATGCTGCAACAGGACCAGGTGTCTTGTGAGCTCTCCCAATTCCTCTCACTTTTTTAAAAGGAGTGGAAAGTTATGAAGAGACTTGATTGCAAGTCACATCTGTTCTCTTCCACCTTTATCCTCTCCCAGTCACACATACCCCACGTCACATCTGACCTCAGTCAATGAAAAAAAAAATCAAATCAGCAATTGAACCATCTGTCTCATCTGAGAAGCCTACTGAAGGATGGAATAAATCATGCCCCTAGATACCTCTGTTCTCTCCACTACTGGAGCTCCATCAGCAGGACAGAGAAGCCAAAGTCATGGAGAAGTAGCACACTGAATATCAAGTGCAGAGTCTTCCTATCTAAACCATACATAGTCAATGTGTGCTGGAAGGTATGCAGTGATGTTAAGAGACTTTTGTAGTAGCCCTTGAGTAGCAAAACCCCAAAGGTTTTAGGGAAGAGGCATTAGAAGCAAAGAAATTTACACCTTCACAATTATAAAAGGATCAGGTGACATGATAATGTTGGCTACAAGACCTTGGAGTATAAAGATCTTGTGAGAAATTATGCACAGCCATTTGCTTTATTTATGGAGTAGAAATGAGTTAAGGAAAGAAGGACTCTCCCCTCAGCTGGAGCTGTGTGAGTGCTCTGGTTCCCATCTGCAGATGCAACACCTTGACATCACCACAGTTTAATCTCTAAGGCTTAGAAAAGATGCATCCCATACAGACTGTCCTGTCGACTTTTATATTACCTTTTACCTTCTTAAAACTTTCTGAAAAGCTCATGTTCTTTCTCCTGCCTTTATAAACATTAAACTGCATATATATTCCCATTTGTACTATTTTACTATATTCCTTAATATTTCAGTTAAATTCTTCAAAAAATAGGTTCTCTTCTGGTTTGTCTTTTTTTTTCCCTTCTGCTGATGGTTCCTGAAATCATCTTGGTTTCCAGTTCCTGGCTGAAGGCCAGTGCCATTAACAATGATCCAGGGACTGGTTCATGTACATTGACGTTACAGATGGCTGGGTTTACTCACTGATATTCCAACTTATTCTGCAAGGATAATTCCAGATTAAAGAAGGTTCAAGGTATTAATAGCAGCTAGATCTAATCAGAAATTACTTGAATGTGTTTTCCTGCTAACATCTGAGTGGATTTGTTTGGGAACATGGCAGGGCAATACCAAGAGTGAGGAGGGTTTCAAATAACTTTCTTTTCTGTAATTACTGCCTTGAATTTTTTTTAACCTGTCAGCACAGGGAAGACACTATCCTTCAAAACATGTATTAGTATAGTTCCTTGTCTTTCTTCTAGGACTTCAGAGCCTTTTTGTAGGGTTGCCAAGAAAAACTAGAAAAGAAAGAGTTCATTTCATTAAGCAGCTGGAGAATTGCACCTGGAAACAAAGAGGAGAGAATAAAAATGGAAAGGAGAGTAATACTAAGAATGATAGTCAATGTATTTTAAAAGGGTGGACCAGCCTTAACACAGCATAGCTGATATGCATCACAGTTTATAATAATTTCCCATATTTTATGTCACTACACTAGTAAATGTTCCAAAAATTCATTTAGTGCAAAGTCCACTAACTAAGCATTGAGAAGCTGCTGCTCTGAGCACCTGGACAAGAGCAAAATGTAAATTAAGATTGATTTCTGTTCCAATGCTGATGCAGTCGCATAACAATGAACAAGACTATGGAGATTGGAATATCCTCCCAAGAATTTCAAGTGCTGGGATGGAAAAGGTCTGAATTGATTCTGGGCCTAAAAGGGCTATTCATCATGATAAAAGAATATTCCTTTAAAGTATGGAAATACAGAGGACATTTATCAATAAGAAAAAGCAAAGACTAAGAGACCAAACTATTTCCCTCCTGTTCCCCTTCCAAGGCAAATGAAAAAGTCAGGAGACACTAACCACTGGTGCATTTCCAGTGAAATGTGACCGCTTAGAAATGGAATGCACCCGAGCAAAGTATCTATCATCTACACTAATGTGTGCTCCTCACAGGTAGTATCAGCTGGTTTTTTCCAGTTGGGAAGTTAATCCAGGACAGTTATGAAGCCACTGAACATGCCTGAATGAGTTTCATTGAAGGAGGGCCAATGTGGAAATAATAATCTGGTTATCAGATCTGACTGGTCTCCAACTGCGACTTCCAGGGACCTCAGTCAGGATCAGGAGCCTTTTGCCTTGGGCACTGCTCCGACTCATGAGGACAAACAGTTCCTAACAGATGACAAACAAATAATACAAGAGTGGGATTCAATTTACTGATTCAATACCTGAAATCAATTACAACCTCATGTACAATAAAACCTGGTTTGACATTTTGAAACAAACCTTACAGTCTCTGACATTTTGAGACAAACCTTACAGTCTTTGATGAAGGAATTTGGAGGAACTACTCAGTCAATTCAGTAAACGAGGCAAAATATTTAAGGAAATCTATCAGTTAGGTATTTTCATCATGCCTTGTGCTGATGATTTCTTTCAGTTCTGAAGTGAGGCAGATAGGGAGAATGTCCTTGAAGCTACAGGAACGTTGTTCATTAGGAAAGGACTGTGAATAAAAAGATCGCTGTCCATTCAGAAATGCAGAGTTTTAATTTCAGTTCTGATAAAAGCCCATAAAGTTCACTTTCCCCTCTCTTTCTTCTCCCCCCTTGTGCTTGTTTTTCAACTACTAATGAGGGAAAGTTCTCTAAGTCAAGAGCTGGTAGTGACTCATGCATCAGCTCACTGCACTGCAGCAATGTCAGAGATATTGTGGACTTAACGTGGCTTCAGGGCAGGCTGACACAAATCTAGTTCCCAACGGAAAATTAAAGTAAATTCTAATTTCCCGAATGAGAGCAAAGACAGCTCAAATTCCCATGTGCTTCACTTCTGTGTACACATGGAGGATTATTTAATTATAGAATCACAGAATAGTTTGGGTTGGAAGGGATCCTAAAGATCATCCAGTTCTAACCACCCTGCCACGGGCAGGGGCACCTCTCACTATCCCAGGTTGCTCCAAGCCCCATCCAGCCTGGCCTTGGACACTTCCAGAGATGGGGCAGTCACAGCTTCTCTTGGAAATCTGTGCCAGGGCCTCCCCACCTTCACAGTAAAGAATTTCTTCCCAGTATCTAACCCAAATCTCTCCTCTTCTAGTTTAAAACTGTTTCCCCTTGTTCTGTCAGACATTATTTCAGTGTCAGTAGGGGAGGGCTGGTGAGCACTGTGGGGTCTTCTGTGATGGAAAAGGGCTGCAAGCTGGAAAGGGCAGGGAAGGGAGGTCCAAGTGTCAGAGTTGTAAGTGGCAGCTTCTGCAGGTGTGTTCTTTTATCCTATGACCTTTGATGCCAACAGCTAAGAAAGGAAAACAGTGAAACAAAAAAATCCTCCCAGACACACAGAGAACTTCAGCATGTGCCTTCAGCTTGTATTACATCTACCCAGCAGATCAGATTTTTCTTAGTGCTGAAATCTGTTCCCATATAGATCCAGAATGTGGCATTGCAGACAATTTAATCTGCAGAAAGTGCCAATTCCTGCACACCCACAGTGCTGTAAAATCTTTCCATTTCCATGCTTCAGGACACTAATAGGTCAGGAACTAGACAAACATAACAAAGTTATTCCCAGTGAGAAAACACCTGAAGGAAAAACAAAAAAAAAAATCAGGTCTACAAGTCTCTGAGCAGAGGCTTTTTAAAACCTAGAGGTTTTCCAGGGTTTTTTTTTCCTTATTTCATGAATACATGGTGGGACAGCTCACAAGGGTACAGGCTGCAGGACACAAAGATGTGATCTCTATCAGGTCCCACTGCTGCCCTGGAGGACCAAGGTCTGAGAAGGGCTGAAAGCATCATCTCTCTCCTGGGCAGGGGCTCCTGGACACAGGACAGAGGATATAATCTCAGCAGAAAATGGGATACTGTTGTCCTGTGACAGGAAGGATTTCTCAGGCTGCGCTATTCTGGACTATTTCTGTTCCTCAGCACACACATGTTATTTTCAGGTCTCTTCAACAGAGTAGTGAAAGGGGTGAAAATTGCTTTCAAGTCTATAATAAGCACACTCATTTCCCTAATAGTTTTCCTCTATGCTCAGGCCACTGCAGCATAAAAATTCAACCCTTGTTTGCAAAACTTTCATGCATCTTTTTAATGACCACATTAACCAAATCCAGGAGGGATGGGAGGGTTTGGTGGGTGTGTTCTGTCAAGTTACTTTCAATACCTTATGATCAGAAGAAAATGTATCTGCAGCTGGAATTAGAAGACTACTGGGCACACATGAAGCAGAGCAATCAGCCATGTGTTCTACTGCTGTCCCTTTCAGCCCTCTCTCTGGTATTGACACTTCAAAATGTCAAGCTATTATTTTTCCACGGCTCAGGAGGAATGTCTCTGGTTCGATATGTTCAAGCTCCTTTCTTTGCTCTTGCAGCCCTAACGTCAGACTGTCAACCCCCCAGATTAAAAATGATTGCTGCCCGCCTCGGCATCAGTGCCTGCTGCACCCCCACAATTGTGCTGGTGGGATGTTTCAGGAATGCCTGAAGGACTCCATCGCTTCTGTCAGCTGGAGAGTGAGGATATTGTATTTTTAGGTATTTTTCAAAACCCTGAGGTGGTACCAGCAGCACATCCTCCCTGAAGCTGGGGGTCAGAGATGCAGGGTCCTGAATCTGTGAGCATGTTTTGTATGCAACATGAACTCAACCAGCCTTGGCAGACTCAGATCCTGAGTATCCTGAGCCAGCTGCCTCCAAGGATGGAGACTGGTGATGCATTAGCAGACGCTGTGCTGGGCGATGCAGCTGCTGAGTGCCTTCCATCTGGGGATGGTGTCTCTGCATGCACCACCTGTCACAACCATACATCAGCACATGCTAAATAGGTCTCTTTTCTTCCTTCTCCCTAAAGGACTTGAAATTAGTAGCCAAATATTCATGTGAAGTTATCCAAAATGGTCTTATACATTGGATTAGTTTTGATATCCTTTATTTCTTGGTTATAAAATATTTGGGAAATGCCTTAGCTCCTGCAGATGGGTTTTGCAAGAAGAAGGAAATTGCTCCCAGTGCATTACACCAGTTGGGTATTTTTTATTCTATCAGTGAGACACAGAGAATACAATTCAACTCAGAAGCTGCTCTGCTGCCTGACACAGGCTCAAATTGCAAAGGTAACTGGTGATCTCTGAACCATGAATTCAGCAGCACTGATGACAGGAACTGCTTTTACTATGTCTCAGGGTGAAATTTTGTGTCAAAATTTATGGTAATGTAAATTGATATGGTTTAACTGATTGTATCAGAGCTGGGTCAGCTTGGGCTGATGGAGAACTTGGCCCGAATATATAGGTTTTAATTCATCCTGAGCTGAAACTTGTTAGGAATTTGGAAAGAATCACTGAGGAGTTTTCACTTGCATTGTGTGAAGCATGTGTCAATGTAGACAAGCCAGAGCTATTCATCAAAAAAACCTAAATAAAACATTACTTCTGCACTGGAAAACAAAATTTCATCTTAACCATATGCAAAGAAAAAAAATGACAATTTCTGACAGGATTTTTCACCAGAAAAAGAAGTGCAGAGATGTTTGTCTGCTTTCATCAGCTCGGTTATTCTCAGGAGCTATGGTTCCAGGTTTCTTGTGATCTCCTGAGGATCCAGCCAAGCTACATCTTTCATGATGTCTCATTGCAATGCCCCAGGAATAGGCACGTCTCAGATCTAGATCTTTCAAGCTTTTATTTCTATTATGGTGATGTGTGAAAGTGCCAGTGTTTCCCCCCTGAGTGAAAATGTCAAAAAAGACAAGAGGCAGAAAGTGAATATATGACAAACAGCAAGATGAAAGGAAGAGGCAGAGCAACAGCCAGAGCAAAGAGTTTGCAAACTTACTTCAATCACATGTAGGCACAAACACACTGTTGTGAATCATAGAAACATATTTTAATAGAAACAGCAAAACACGATCTGCTGTCCCTTCTCTCCTGCCTCCGTCCATTGCCTCTTGGGGATTTTTCTGTAGGGATTTCAGCAGAGCTTTCTCTCTGGAGTTTCAAAGGAAGATGAAGAAAAGTCAATAACTAGCAAGTTTTGTGAAAGAAGACTTCATTACTGGATGCCTCATGGCTAGTGACTACAATATGTAACTAGTCAGGAAAGGATCAAAAAGCCCTCAAAAATCAGTTGGAAAAATACTGAAAATTTTATGGAGGAGGCAGGGAGTTTGTACTGTAATGCATATGAAAGTCCATCAAGCAAAATCTCGTCTTCCACTGACCTAAATTTGGGGTCCTGTGCAGGAGTTGGTTCTCAACAGTTCTGCAGTGGTTTGCTAAAGTGTGATGTGTTTGTTCCTCAGAGATTCTTCATTCCTGGGGCTCTGCCAGCTGAATTCCCTCTGCAGTTAATTCCTGGCTCACAGGGACTGTGCAGGGGCATGATCCCCAATGAACATTGAGAAAATATGGATGGGGCAATGCGAGAAGGACAAGTGCACAGTTAGGATGAGACTGATCTGGTCTTGGATTAAAGGCACCTAAACACAATCTTGTGCATTCACTGGGTGTCTGAATTTGCATCCTAGCCACTGGAAGTGGAGGGCGCAATTTGGTTGCTGAAACAAGATTCTGATGTGATTTAAGAGGCTCCAGACCATGATACATGGTCTCCAACACCAGCTTTAGATGGGGACAGGTCTCCCATTAGTCCTGTATTGTATTTGTTACCCTGCACGGACGTCTCATATATGCTGGGGCTCTCAAATTACACCAGGCAACACCCATGAGACTGAATCAAGATTGCATGGCTGTTTCTGAGTCAGACCCTGCCCTTATTAACTGACTGGAGGTAAACTTGTTTCTGGTAATTCGTGGACACTTAGAAGCTCACATACTTGCTTTTTCTCCTGTTTCTAAACAGCCACCAATTAATACCAATGGATGGGACCCAGGGAAGTGAACTGTTTCCCTGAGACAGTAGGAATCCCTTACAGTCCAATGGTTTAGATATACAAAAAGGCTTCTGCTTTGCAGAGAGACAAAAGTTGGTGAAGAATTGAAGTGGAAAAGGGTAATTAATTTCTAATAGGCAGGACCAGTTGAAAGATAATTCCTTGCCTTGGGAATCCAACCAACCATTTAGGACATTTCTAGCAAGAATGAATAGAAATATCTCACACATAATCAGCCCTTGTGAGTAAGCACAGCAATAACTCTGAAGGTGCTGGTGCCATTTGTCACATGAAGAGGAACATGTTAATGTATCTACCCTTGCCAAGTACATGTGGTGGTGTTTGGGGTATTTTTTGTTTGTTTGTTTTTAATACCTTATAACTTAGGTCTTCTCACTTACAGATTTTCAAGGGCTTTATGAAAAGGAATGATTTATATCCATACACTCAATAACACTGACTGTGTAGAACCTAATTGCAAACCCCAATTCAGTTGGTGAGCTCTGCCCATTACCTTTTGAGCATCAGGAGCAGAATCAGTGAGCAAGATTTCTAAGCACAATGTCAGAAGAACATGCATCCCCAAATACTCATGGTTTGAATTAGAGTTCCCAAATTCCTCACTTTTTAAAGTTCTTCCACTCACCTGTTCAGTCATCGTTTCTCAAGAAAAAGCCCAGCCCTGGCCTTTGAGGACTTCTTTGGTATCATAGGGAAATCTGTGCTAGAAAACAAAGTGCTAATAATTCTACAAAGCCATTTCCTTTAACACATCTTCCCACCTCCTCCCACCCACTCCATGTGTCTGCTTCATCCATCTGTTTCATCTCATGAAATGCATGGATCATGAGCTCCCTGGAGCACGTCCAATTTTCCTTGCCTCTGTAGCTGAACATTCACATTATTCCATCCTGTAGACAAGCATAAATATTGTGTAGTGAGTAGTTTGCCTTGTTTCCAATTTCAGCATGTTGTATCCTGAAAACTGTCCGCTACTCAGAATGGTTCATGGGTTTATTTATCAATTAACACATGGCATTATGATCTTTGAATTCCCCATTTGGTGTATTATCAATGCTCACTTTTATTGCTGTCCCTGTGCTGTTTCTGTGTAACTACAGAGTTATGCATTAATCAATCAGTAGAATTGCATCTGCATGACACTGAAGACCCAGCCACAACACTTACATTCAGAGGTATGAAGGTTTTTGCACTGCTGCAGCATGTGAGTCTAAGTCTTTAAAACCATCTCGGTGCTCAGCAGCTCCTGCAATGACATTGCTACATGCGAGGTGGCATTGTGGTTAATTTGCATTTGAAATGTGCCCTTCAAATTAAAAACGAGCATTTTGAGGTAAAGCTGATACACTATAGTGTTCATAAAAAGCAAGGAAAAGATAGCAAACAGGCAAATTAATTCCCTTTATAAACTGAAGCAAGTAAGTGTGGAAAGTAGTCACCCAGCCTGGCCAGGCTGTTACAACCTGCAATAATTAAAAACATTTCTTTGACCTTTATGGAAGGAAAGTACTAGTCACTCCTGTGCATTTTACAAGCATGGAAGTCTTGATCTAAAGTGCAGTTTTAATTTAAAGAGGCTCTCCCCTATTGCAAACAGCCTTGGTAGTGGTGGAAGACTCTGTGCAAGTACATCAGTAATAAATGTCTCAGGCTTCTACCCTGGGATTTTATTTCTCTTGTTGTTCATGTCGGAGTTGCTGCCAGGGAATACACCCACTGACAGCCCTGAGAGAGCAGGGCAGAGTCAGCTGAAAAGCCTGAATATGGAGATTTTGATCTGTGACACTTCTTTAAAAGAAAATCATAGAGTGTATTTAGCTTGGATCCAGCCTTGTGGGTGCAGTGAACTGAAGCAGTCATAGTTTCTTCTGATTTTTTTTTTTTACTGTTTATTTCCAGTGATATTTCTGTTTTCCTTCCTTCATATTAAGAAAGTGATCCCATGAGCTCACATTTTGTTAATCCAATTGATTCTGTAAGACAAGCACTCTGCTTTGCAGCTGGTGGAAAAGCACAGGCAAGCATCACCTTCTCTCCAGACAAATCAAAAGTCACCACAGCTCAGACAAGTTCCAATATGCAGGAGGTGAAAAGCTCATCTCATGCTCTCATTTCCTCACTCCCAAGAAGACAAAAAAAAAAAAAAAAAACATCAGGGAGAATTTTACAAGCATGGGGACATGGGTTGTTCCAACTGTGCTGACCTGATCCAGGTGGAAAATACTAAAAGTCACATAAGCAAAGTTCAAAGGGGCCAACAGAGGTCTTGCTGTTTAAGGTCCAGCTTCTCATTAGCAGAACAGAACCCATACAGAGAACGTTACCACTCCATACTGTTCCTTGCCTTTCTACATTAATTTGCAACTATCTTTTTCCTGGATCTTCATGTATTTCCATGCATTTAAATCACATTCACTGTGATAAATAAAGAAAACATCCTGGGGCATCTAGTCTTTTTACTGTTATCATTGATGAAAATCTACTTGTAACTCAAGAACACTTACTTTGCCATTCATTCAATTTAAACTGAACAAGGAGCACTCTGATATGAGCAAACACTTACAAAATGAGGAATTCACCATGAACTACATAAATGTGATGCATGTCAAACAGCAATCAATAGAAACCTAAACACAAGAAAATAAACTCTAGTGAAATGTAAATGTACAGAAAATAAATAGATGCTTCTTCTTTAGACCTTGAACCTGAAGATCATATTCTCATAACAAATTTCGGTTAACATCAGAAACAGGGTCATGATTGACTTGATTCTGTATCAGTTACCACATAGGCATAAACAAAATTAATCTTAACCTTTTATTTTATCCCTCTGCATGTTTCCAAGTACCTATTTTCAGTATTCCTTTCATCCTGATCTAATAAAAGGCTATAAAGTGACCCTAAAAAAAAATGAAAACACAATCTCATTTATGTGGACTCCTTTGCACTCTTATTACTGGGATTGGGGAAAATATCATGACAACTGATTTATAGTCATCTGGTTCAACCATGGTGTGAGATATATTAGATTAGACACCTCCACATCGCTCCTTTCCCCTGATTCTGGAAAACAGGGTCAGAACAAGCAATCAGAAAAGAGACATTGCTCTGGAACTGCAGAAGAGTAGGATGTTGATAAGCAGATCATAGGAAATGCAAGTCACAGATTAATCTACTGCTGAAGGAGATTTGTTGGGATTGCATGGTCCTGACATAGGATTGTGCTCCAAGCAAAGATGACAGCAAAAATAATACCAGAACACCAGGACAGCCCCTGGTGACCACTGAAACCTCTTTCTCACAAGAGATATCACTTCATGGTGTTCCAAACTTAAAACATTTAGTCTTCCTAGTTGCAAAAGCACCACAGGAGATGAATAGAAATCATAAAATCACAGAATCACAAAATAGTTTGGCTTGGAAGGGACCTTTAGAGTTCACCTAATCCAACTGCCATGCAATGAGCAGGGGTACCTAACATCTAACCTAAAGCTCTCCTATTTTAGTTTAAAATCATTCCCCCGTTTCCTATCACTATCTGGCTGTGTGAAAAAGTCACTCTCCGTTTTTTTATAGTCCCCCTTTAGGTACTAGAAGACTGCAATGAGGTGTCCCTGGAGCCTCCTCTTCTCCAGGCTGAACAACACCAACTCTCTCAGCCTGTCTTCATGGGATCTCAACAGTGACCTTTCCCCAGAGAGAGTGGAGGGGGGGGGGATTTATATTCTGCCATATAAAATTCCCCCATTACCCTGCAATTTACAGCCCTTTTCTCCCCTCTGAATATTGACCTTTTGTTTACACCCATTAACCCAATTTACTGCCTAGATTATATATGTGTGTGTCAGCACACACCAGGAATCAAGCATTTCTATGTGGTGCTTTGTTACATTTATTTCTTGGCTGTGTTGCCGAGGAGAAGAGGATCCAAAAGCATTTCCCCTGATGCTCTTCAGACTGCAGCTCCATGAAGTGTATTCCCACAGTAGCACACTCACACATCTCAGGATATATGGTCCTGTGGGGGCAGGTGAGAGTAGGATGCCTCCAGCTAATGACAGAAAACACACAACTTTGCATTATGAAAATGTTCCAACAGTAATGTTAAACGCAGGTTTTCTCTTCCTCCCTAGACTGGAGCTCTGGCAGGAACTCATCTGTAGTGAGTCCAAATGAGGCTGGAAAGTTGACAGAGGTATGGAAATTGAGTTTGTAATTAAATGAGGACCATGCAACATCCCAAATCGTGGAACAGAGAAATCGGATAAAAAGTTCAAAGAAAGTTTGTGGGAAGATTAAGTAAATAGGATAAAAAGTTCAAAGAAAGTTGTGGGAAGATTAAGTAGACTGAGTTTATTTAGGCAGTGCAAAGGAGCACTACATGCAGTAAAGATGGTAATAACATGACAAGTCATTTGGTATGGCCTGTCCTGTAATCCAGTGCAAGCTACAACCCAAATGATGTCCAACAGCAAAGACTTAAATTAAGTAAAAGGAAAAACCTTTGGCAGATTGCTGCTGCAAGGCTGTCTGCAGTCACTGATTCCTTTTTTAGCAGGTTATTAGGAGTAGATTAGACAAATCAACTGCTCCTTCCACATCATCTTTTGGGAGGGAATATGGACTGCAGTCGGGGCTGGGAATTCATCTGCCATCGAAGTAATCACACCAGGCTTTCTTTAGTAGTCAGCAGAGAGAGATTGGCACATAAGGCAATGAACATCATCCACATGAAAGGTTGGAAGCATTGTTCCCTGGGGTCACTTATTTATTCCCTTCAACTGCAAGAGCGATGAAGAGATCCACCTAGAGACCCACCTTTTAGGTACTTAAATTGGAGCAGTTGCCTCCCACCCAGCATGCCTGGTGTCCTTTCCTTACCTTTCTGCTCTTCCCTAACAACAGATTAATCTCTATCCTCTTATTCCCTGCTTTATGATCCTGCCAACTCTAATACAGAACATTGTCCCACTTCTAGTGCCACTTTAGCCTCCACAGCAGGCATCCTTTCCAACCCTCTCCAAATCCCGTCACACCAATGAGAATTAAACTCATTAGTGAATCACTTGCTTCATAAAACATTTGGTTGAAAAGCAAGACGAATCTGGGGAATCCTGATGGAATTATACACGTCTCAATGAAGGTTAACATTTCAATTAGGATGTTAGCCTTTTTTTTTTCAAGTTTCATCTACATTCATTTAATTTCTTTTTTCCTTTTCTGATTCTTTTGTACAAATCAAAGCGTGCACATTGAACACAGAAAAGCGAGTGAATAAGAATTCATCTCATTTCATTTATATATGAATTTCTCACCTTTGGTTCTCTTTTTAGTTAATGAAAAGAGGCCAAAAAAATATTGCCCTTTTTACCTCAGACATTTAAACTGTCTCTATATCATCTCTCTGTATAAGGGTCTATTTTCCAAGTCTAATATCAGGGCTTATTTCCCAAGTCATAGAAACACAGAATGGTTTGGGTTGGAAAGGACCTTTAAAGGCCATCTAGTCCAACCCCCCTGCAAGAAACAGGGACATCTTCAACTAGACCTGGTTGCTCAGAGGTTCCTACACATTAGAGGCATTTCTGTGCTTTTTTGGGCAAATCAGCAGGAAAACAGTAAGAAATTGGTACAGTTGGGTAAAGACATGCTATGAAATTAACTCCACCCCAGCCAAAACCAGGACAGGTTTCTTTTACATTTCCTTCCTGCACATATTCTACATAGTCTAAAATGGGAGGGCCACTGCAGAACAAACTGTCTGTGCATTTTTTCAGCTGAGGTTCAATTCTTGAATTTTGCATTTGTATAATTGACTGTAAAACTTCAAAATTCACACTAAGCTGGTTATTTAAAGATGCTATCCAATCATGGAATTAAAAACAAAAATAAGTGCAATGGATTTCACTAGCTAAGATAGAGCAAATTACAATCAAACATACAATTAATATATGAGTAAACCTCATGCAAGCTGAAAATAAGATATACATATTTAAGGCAGGATAATTAACCACTGGAACAAATTACTGAGGCTCGTGGTAAATTCTTTTTCATTTGGGACCAGCTAAATCAAGACTAAATGTCTTTCCAAAAAGATATGCTCAGCTTGAAGCCAATAGGTAATAATCAGAATAACTGATAAAAATCCATATTCACATATTTCAGAAAGCCCAATTAAATGTTCATTACAGTCTTCCCTGCCTTAATAAGCATTAGTTTTCTTGGATGTCCTTTCACAAAAGCAAGCAACTTGAAAATAAGTATGAATATCATAAAAGTGCTAATATTTTGAGATAGTATGAACTGGTATGCTCAAACTACCACTCTATCGTTTACATGAACCTGGCATGACACAGCCTGAAATTACTGGTAGAAAATATGTCATTAAGGTCCTTTTCATATACTCAAAAAGAAATTCAAAATTTCTTCTTATTTTGAGATCGTTTTCATACCAAGTTCAACACAAAATACTGAAATTTCACTTGTGAATGGATAGTCCATGTTCATTTTCTATGACTAAGCTGTAAATATGTTACAGAACATAACAACAGTAATAAAACAGATAATACAAACACTAAACACTGAGCATTTGGAAACCTGACTTTGGCTATGATTAAGGCATTTATACTTATTTGAGCTTTATATTCCTACCAGGTATTGATGTTATATTGATTCCTATTTTACATACTAGCTTTAAAAGAACAGGAACTACATTTCAATCTTATTTTGTCTTATCTCTTTCTTAGCTGTTGAGCTATTAAAGAGCAAGACAAGATCATAAGTAAGAGAACTGCAAATACAATAAAACAGTGAAGGAACAAGATGACAAAGAGTAGAGATGTTTGACAAAAAAGGTAGAGAAAGGAGAGACTCTTGGAAGCATAAATATTGCACAAAAGCACAATAATGTGTCCAGGCTCTTCAAAGGTAAGTAGGGGATAAAGTTTCACTAGACAGGTAATAACTTTCCACTGGACACACTGGAATAGCCTGGGCTATGGGGAGAGAGGAATGTTGAGAGGCAAATTGCTACAGAAACCAAAAGATTTTGCTTCATACAATAAATATCTCAGCTTTCTAAAGAGAACTCCATGCTGCAGCTGTTTCCAACCAGATCAGCTTTATCCCTGATTTCCAGCTATGGTGGGTTGACCCTGGCTGGACATCAGGTGGCCACCAAAGTTGCTCTGTCACTCCTTTCCTCAGCTGGAAAGGGGAGAGAAGATACATCAAAAGGCTTGATAAGGACAAGGAAAGATCACTCACCAGTTTCTGCCCAGGGCAAAACAGACACTACTGAGGGAAATTAATTTATTACCAATCAAATTAAAGTTGAGCAACAAGAAATAAAAAAATATCTTAAAAATATCTTCCTCCTATCCCTCCCTTCTTCCAGGGCTCCAATTCACTCCCAAATTCTTTACTTCCTCCCCTCCAGTGGTACCAGGGGGATGGGGAATGGGGCCTGCAGTCAGCTCCATCAGACATGGGGAAGTATCTAGCAGATTCTCACAAAAGCCACCCCTGCAGCCTGTCCACTACCAAAACCTTGCCATGCAAACCCAACACAACAGCCCTGAACTGCTCAGCAGTGTTTCAGTTTCCGCTGTGTGAACACCAATTAGTGAGCTACTGCTGGCGCTCTCCTGAGCCAAAAACTGCCCTTATTTACCTTCCAGTGGGCTTAAAATTGCATGGTTAGCCTGTGATACAATTTTACTTGATAGGGGGGGGAGAAAAAAATTTAATTCTGTTGTTTAGTTGTGCCCAGAACAAACAGATGTAGGAGCACTCCCAGAGCATATGGGTTAAATTAGTGCCTGCTGTGTCCCAGCACCAGCATTTGTCTGATTTAGTGACACTTGTTTTAAACAGTTGGAAGGGGGTCCAGGCAGCTCTGGAGGTGGTTTTCAGCTGGATTCATCCTTAAGCAGCAGCCTAATAAAATTCCAGTTTTATATTCAGTCTGAGCTGAGCTGCCACCAACTTTGGGTTGCCAGAGGAGGCATCCCCTGAGATAAATTGTGCAGGTCACATATTAGCTGCACAACGTCCTTTTGATGATAAAATACTAAGCAGAGCTGACATTTAAATTAGCATCCCTACACATTTTCCAGCTAGATAATGATATGGGTAAGACAGCCAACACCTGTGGCACCAGGAGGGATCCAGTTCCCAGGGAGCTGTGACCAAAGGTTTGTCATCATCCCAAACCATTTATGTTGCAACTGATTGAAAATAGGTTCAGACAGTCAGAATCTGGCTGCCCTGGGATGCGCTTTGGGTTTACAAGCTTGGGGTTTATCCTTTGAGCCTCGTCCCTCCTGGGACTCAGTTGGCTTCACAGCACTGAGATCTCTGAGCTGGCTAATACCTGGGTAAAAGAAGGATGAAAAAGGAGAGAGCAAATGAGCAAATAAACAAAGACGCATTGCTTCTAGAGAATAGGAGAATAACTAACAGGACTGGAGGACTAAAAAATCTAAAAGGTCACTAGAAGGACGCAGTGCATTAACTTTTAGTGCTGCCTTCCTGAACAAAACTGCTTCCCTTCCCCTCTGCACCAAAATCAGCCCCAGGGTCTATTCAAGAGCTGAGAGTCAGGGTTCCTTATGCCAGAAATCATAAAATCAATGTTGTTTCCCTGCATTTTCTGATGGATTATAACTCCGTGGTGAAGAAGTTGTTTTGTCTAATTAGAGAGACGGACCCCACATAACCCCAGCGCCTGTCCATCCCCTTCCAAGCCGGGTGGGTGGGTTGTCTGTGTGTCCTGACACAAGATGAGGCATCGGGAAAGATTACGGACCTTCACACTGCATCGATTTAACTGTGTTGTGAGGTACATCCCCTTCCCTCAGCACAGAGTGGCTCATAAATATTATTGGGTATCAACTGGGACTAAATGAATTGGCACAAATCAGCCAACTTCACCCTGCTCCAGCATCTATCCTGCAAAGAGGTGCCTGACCCTTCACTGCTGCCTGGTTTGATTTGGAGCATATTGAGGTTATTTATGGCCTAGTGGCTTTAACCCTCATCAGCCACTAAACCAAGAATACCCACATGGAGGGTTTCACTTCCCAGCTTCCACTGGCTGTAAATCAGCTTGTTCAGTGAGTCAAGAAATCTCCCAGAGATGGTTTCTGGCTGCAGGAATCACCTTGCACAACCCTTCCCCATAAACAACGGGTGCCATTTGGAAAGGATCCACAGGCAAACCAAAAGGATTTTTTTCTTTTTTTTTGGACCTACTTTTTGTATCTTTCTGGCTGCCTTTTCACTGATCTGTCCCTCCAGCAAGCCCCTGAAGATGAAAACCTGCTTAGGCTTTTTCCAAAACAGGCAGGGAGACAGTGGCAGCTGTCCAGTTTGAGAGAACAGGCAGATTTCAGTCAGCTCAAAGCAGGGATGAAAAGTGGAAAATCCTGTTGCCAGTGCACTGGCACTGGGAAAAGCACACGAACATCAAAGTCGGGTGGGTCAAAGCACTCAGCTCTGAGTCAATTGTCGCTATTTTCTTAGATATAAATCACACTTCAGACAGCCTAATTCCCATCAAAAGTAACGGGACTTGGACGTGTGTCCCTGGATAATCCATGCCCAGGCAGCACGGAGGGAGGCAGAGGGGTTTGCATTTGGGGAGCTGTGTCACCCACCCCTCGGTGTGCACAGAGCCCCTGCTGCTGCTGGGTCACACATTTCACTCTGGCAGGTTAGACATGTGAAAATGTGTTCGTTTCCCTGCAGCAGCTCAGTGCCTGGTGTTTGAATATCATTACGCTGATTTAGCATCCTGACCCTAAGCTGCTCCACAGCAGATTTAGTAAATATAGCCAAACTAAAAGAAGACTGTAATAAACCATTAAGTGCAAATCAAATAGCTTGGTTAATCACTGTGTAAGTGCAGTTTTATACAGCTGTCTGCTTCCCTGAATTGCACTGGGATAAATCTGCAGTGGCAGATTTGACCCTTTGCTTCTGTGCTTCAGTTCCCTGCTTGTTAAAAAAACCCCAGGATCATATATTTCCCCAAGGCACAGGGCTGTTGCAAAGATACCTAAACTTAAAATGGTAATTCTCACGTATTAGCTTGATAATATGCTGCTAAAAAAACAGAAGAACACAAAGAGCTGACAGAGGAAAGGCAAACTAAAACAAAACAACAGAAAAAAGAACCCAACCCACAAGTCAGGCTTCAAGAAATCCTGCTGTTCAGCTTGGGCTGAATGTGTGTGGGAGCGAGGGCCAAAGCATGACATCTTATTTTAATTAAATGAAAGCAATCAGTTCTCTCTGCTCAGGAGAGATAGTGGGGAACTGTAGAGCTTGCTGTAGGATGTTAATCCTAAATAAGAAGCTGCTGTAGGATAGAACCCTGTGCCTAGAATTGCATTAACACAGGAAAGATGGGTCTGGTTCAGCCCTGGTCTTACCCAGGGTGCTTCGTGGCTTTGTTTCAGCATGTAAGAAACTAAGCAAATGTCCCCTTCTCTTTTTGCATTTCAGCTTTGATACCATGGTAGAAGTTTCCAGAAAAGGCAGACACAGCTGGAAGGCACCAGTGGGGAAGGAGCAAGAGAAGCTGGTAGTGTAGAAAGGGAACAGGGATTATTCTTCCAAAACTTCTCTGGAGAGTGATTTCAAGTGAAATATTTCTGTGAGTGAGTCTTGCATTGAAAGATGGAGTTAAGTCATGGAGTATGCTGGTGATATGAAGCTGGAGAGCAGCAGGAATACAAAGAGAGTTGGGAAAACCACACAGGAATAACCACATGCCTTTGAAACTTATCAAAATAATAAAAATAGGATTATGTTCTGTGGCACAAAATGACGTCATGCACATTGGGATGAAAAAGGGGGATTTCTGTTCCAGGGTGTGAGTAAGAAAGGTCTGAGTCACTCCTGGACTGAGACACCAGCCAGAGGCAGCCATGGAAGAGGAGAATGTTACCTGCAGCTGCATCAACATCTACTGAGCCCTCACCTGGGGTACTTGAGACAAGTCAGGTCATGTGTGTCACAGCAAGAAGAAAATCAAGTCAAAAGGTGCAGAAAATACATTCCATGAATTAACAGGATATCCTATTTTATGTAAGACCAAAAAAAAATTGAAATAAAATAGATGACCACTTCTTCCATTTAATCTGGCAAAATGAAAACTGAAAGGGATGAAATCTCTCCTTGGGGATAAAGAGCAAGGAGGAGGAAAGAACTGCTTAAGTTAAAGGACAGGCCCAGCAAAAGAGAAAGTAGGTGCAAAGTGCCCAGAAATAAATAAATCCAGTTTGAAAATCAAAGGGAAAATCTTCCACCAGCCAGAGCAGTGAGGTGCAGAGGAAGCATCCAGCCAGACAAACAGGGAGGAAAATCCAGCTATTTTTAAAATAGAGCTTGATGGATAATTAAAGGAGTGGAGCAGAGTGGGCACATAGCCAGCTTTACAGGGTAAGGAAAGGGGTAAGGAAAAGGAAGGATGTTGAGGTAACTTCAGTTCTCAGAATTCTGAAAATATAAACACTCTCCTCCTCAAATAAATAGTTGAGCAGTTTGTAAATCATAAACAAATAATCTTCCTGGCAAATAACAAAGAAATATATGTCAGCCGGTATAGATTTGTGAAGAAAAAAATCATGTAAAGTAAATGTAACCTCCCTTTATGACAGGATAACAGGCCAGTGGAGAAAGCAGTAACAAGAGATACCTATTTTACTTAAGATTTTGACAATGCCTCATATGACATCCTTATAAACAAGGGACGGGAGCAGACTTAGTGAGAAACTCCCATAGAATTGGGGCAAAACTAGTTGAATAATCAGACACAGAAGTTGTCAAAGATTTGCTGTTAAGTGATGTATTGAGCAGTTTTCCAAAGGGTTTGCAGTGGGTCCTGCAGCCTTCAGTGTTTTCATCAGCAAGCGCCTGTTCTACTTTGTTGCTTCTACATGAGCAGGAAAACTGCCTTGTGAGATGAACAAGTATGAGAAAATCAGTGTGGACAAGTGCAAAATAATAACCCTCAGTGAAAACCAAGCTAGACATAGAGAGGATGGGATCCAACTGCTCCTCAGCACAGTATCTGGGAGACTTTGGCAGATCAAACCAGGACACAAATATGATGGTGCTGCTAAAAAAGACAAACACTATACTGGACCATAAAAAACACAAGTTGTTTGGCTCTTCTTAGCTCTAGATTTGAGTGCCACACTTGAAAGATGTAGACTATAGATAGATGAATGGAAGGCGAAGAACCCATAGAGCTTTGCAGATCATGTTCCTTGGGAGAGGGGTTGATAAATATGAAGCTGTTCATACTGATAAGGAGAGGAGAAAAAGAGAGACAGCAAGCAAATTTTACTACAAAGAAGATAATCTATTTTTGGTGCCTCTCACAGGGGAGTGAAAATGAAACTTGAATTATATCAAAAAATACAGGCTAGGCATTAGGATAAATAATCTAATGGTAGATTAAGCATTTGAATTCATTATGTGGGTGATATTGTCTTCTGCATTGGAGTTATTTAAAGACAGACCAGGAAAATGTGTGGCAGGAAGAACCTGAGTGGTGATCCTGGTGAAAGATCTCATGACAATATGAACAGCTTCTCAAATTCCTCTTTTTCTCCATTTTTCAGGTTCTAGTGAAATGATCTGCACAAAAAAAAAAATAAATAAATAAAAACGTTCTTGAAAATAAAGGCAACAAGTCTTGATGTCCAAAGACCAAGTTCACTTTGACATACAAGCATTTGTCATTCATACATCACCCTTACACATGTTGCTCTGAACTCATGTGGCCTCTTATTCTTCCACAAGTTTGCAACTGGTGTTCTGAAACCTCAGGTGTGGGGGGGTTTATGCCTTTTGGTAAGATTAATCAAAACTGGTCATTTTTCAGCACTTTATTGTGAAGATGATGTATCAGAAGGAAGTCCTTGTCAAAGGATTGTGGTATAACAGAAAAAAAAAAAGTAATTATATAAGTCTTGGCTTATTAAATTTGCCCTAAGGAATATTAGACCATTTAGGAGTATGAAGATATTTATTTCTTTAGCACAACTTTGTTTCCAAGTCAAAGGGTAGTTTCTGGGGACTAAGCTAAACCAGAAGCTTTGCAGTTTTTTGTTTTGGTCTTTTATTTGCCCTCCCAAAAAACCCTCAACTGTCTTATGAATGGAAATACACAGATAAATGAGTGGCCATGCATAATTTAGAACATCTGTTTTAACGCTGATGAATCCCAAGGTCATTTTTTTTCTCCTCTTGACTGAATGCTGATTGTCTGACCTTCCCAACTGAACAAAGTGTGATAGCTTTTGACCTGCTGCAGTAGGGGCTGATTTATCAGAGCATGGCTGCCTGTAGCTGTGCCTCACCACCCCACTGCTCAGTATCAGATGTTCACCCTTTGCAGCAGTTCTGGGCAACAGCCCTTTTTGGCTATGGGGCTGATTTTGCAATAACCTGGTGCATCTCTGATCATCAAACAGTTAAAGAGGTGACAGATGCCATCTGACTCCCTGCTGTCTCAAAGTCCTGTACCAGTGGCAGAAAGGGGACATCTTTCCAGAACCTGCCATGGGAAAGGAAGGCTTTGGAGCATCTATTTATCTAATTCTCTTTCATCACATCCTCCCCCCAAATGCAATTCTCTGGTATAAGGAAACTCAAACAAACAGCTTCACAGCATGACTATAATCTATTTAAGTAATTTTAAAGCCAGCAGATGTTTTATAGCCTAAGATTTTCAGTGATGTGTCTTTACAGACTTCTGCTGCTCTGCAGGAGGCTCAAACTAGGCCAGTGGCTGTGGACAATTAAAACTTAAAGCCTTTCATTAGCATTCACCAGGTCTCCAGGTCACTCTGATGCTCAAATGCACCTTCTGTCACTATTCACTCAGGGCAGGTCACACTGTGATGGACTCTGTTCAAAGCCATCAGAGCCAGCCAGCCGTGACCTGCTGCCAGTGGTCATTTCTTTAGAGAAGACAGAAATAAACTACCTGATTCCTTCAGTGACCTCTGGATCTGGTAAAACTTAACAGAGTCCACCCTCTGTACAGGATTTGAGAGATGTTTCAGAGATCTGCTTCTCTTCGGTGCCTGTTCGGGCCCACCAGTAACACTGTGAGCATCAGTGGTATTTTGGGCCATGCCATCCTCCTCATTTCACAGGTTTCACATCAACCCACAATGCCTTTCTAGCTCTTCACATTCTATAAGCTGTGGTACCAACTTTCAGGGACACTCCTGATATTTCATGTTATGTTGGCACCTCTTGTAGGGAAATTTTCAGGCTCAATGAAGGATCACCTGCTAAGGGTGTTCATGGGGTTTGGGTCAAGCATTACTGCTGAGATAATTGATTTTCTGATGTAGTGGTCTCTGGTTTTAGGAATTTTAACAGGGACAGGGACATGCAATGAGTCAGATGTAAACAAGAGCTCAGCAAGATCAATGGCATCACAGTCATCTGCAAGTCAGTTCCTGGAGCTCAAACACACACAAAGCTCTGACCAACTTTAATGAAGGCTTCAAAATATAGAGGAGCCTAATCCTGGTTTAAAGGTTACTGGCTTCAGTATGTTGCCCACTTGCAGCAAACACCAAAGTAAACCCATGTCATATTTAATGTAAACACCAAATGCTAGTTATTTCAATACTTCACTGTACTCTGCAGCTGTCTCAATCTGCAATTTCAAGTTCTAAACTCAGAGTTTATGAGTAGGTTTTTAGTAATGGTCTGCCAAGTGTGAAGTGATTGCACTGGCTGTCTAAATGAAAAAGGAGTGACCCTATTCTCCATGCTTTAACTCAGACTCCTGCACTGCCTCTTCAACAGAGGACTGGAGCATGTAACAGCAATGCTGTCTGTAATTTCTCCCCCAAGCTTCCCCCTGGTATTTAGATTTCAGTTCCTTGGTTTTAAAAGGTCACTTAGCAAGAAGAGAATGCCACATTATTCATTCCTCCCCACCTCCCTGCCCCATCCTCTCTTTCCTCTTTTTGGGGTGAAATGCAGAAACTAGCAGACATTGTCTATTTAAAAACAGTGCCTGAATGTAAAGTAGAACTATTGACTCTTGGTTGTCATTTATTGTGCTTGGCTTGTGTTGGAGGGAGATTTTTCCTAAAATGCAGCTATTACCACCCCATCTCTTCCAGCCCTTTTCCAGGTACCTTCTGCACACTGCTGCACTGAACCCTGTGTGCCATGGCTCTTGCACAGGGACAAGAGTCACTAGCACCCCTAATCTCTGCCAGCTGAACTTGCCATGGTCCACTGGCAAAATAGTTCCTTTGATTAGAGTCCTTAGTTTCCAGCTCACTCTAGGAAAAATGTCTAGGTTACTGTAAGCCTTCCTAAAACGCAAAAGATGCAGCCAAGTAACAGTGAGAAAACTAAATATGCTTCTGAAAGATGCTGAAATCCTTCATCTTGCTATAGGGCCCAGCCAAAATCTGATAGCCTAAGTGGATTTATCCTTATTGTCTTTGAATGCCATCAGAGAATGGACCCTGGCTCCTGACCCAACTGGAGTTCTCTGGTTCATGTCCACACTGTTCATAGTAGCACCATCCAGAGTAGACTGGCTATATCCACACTTCATCTAGGATCTCCTTTGAGTTCTCTGTGGTGTCCCTGCAGTGTTGATCCGTAATTACTAATTGCCTTCCTTTCCAAAGTGCCCAAAATAACCAGAAGTCTGGATTCTCAGCGAGGTTTTCGTAGTATGACATCAGTCAGGACTGCATGTCCCTGCCCCACAGCACAATTGGAGCATGTATATGAGAGAGGGGACAAGGCCATGCTGAGACAGCAGTGGAGCACTGCCTAGGGCAGAGGGAGCCAAACTGATGTGATCTCTGCCTGCACTGCATGTGTGGCAGTCACAGGATGTTATGCTCATTCTTAAATATTATTTCTGCTAAGGTACCGCAGTCAGGACATACAGGAGAGAGAAAACCTTATGGTCCTGCTATTATTCCTACTCAGTGCTGGCAGTAGAATTAGTATATGTATCGTACTAAGACCCAGCATAGCTGTGGCAGCACATTAAAACAATTTTGTTCATCTGGTCATCTTGTGCTTCAAGGCTATTCCCTTATTTAAGTATCTTTCAGCAACCAGTATCACTCAGTGAGGGAGGATGCCTGTGTTTTAAGTGAGTTTCATTATTTCTTTGCTATATAGTGTAGGCTATAATATGCTCACTCCGAGAGACTCTGGTTGGAGATAAATCAGGAAATGCTTCCAGAAAAAACCGTCATTTCTGCTCTCTTGTCATTGGTTCTTTATTGTAATCCTTATTCGTTGCAGTTCCCTGCAGCAATTTCTTTACCAGGATTGCTTTCTGGTGAACTTTTTCCATTGAGCTTTAGCTGCCACAGAAATCCCTCATCACATCTGCATTCCTGTGTTATCTGCACCCTACTCTGCTAAAGCTGACAGGAGAGCGAGGGGTTTAAATTTTCCTTGGTTTTGTTCTGTTCCTGTTCTCTTGCCTGTGCAGTGCAGGTAAACACACAAATTGTACTTTCTTCACAAATAATGTGGTGCCGAGTCTAAAACCTGTTAACCTAATGGAAAGTCTTATTGGTTTTAATGGACCTGTCCCTTCCACAAAGAGACAGCTCTGATCTTCACTAATGCTGACTTCAGTGGGAATAAATCGATGTGCAGCAGCAGAGGATGTAAATGTCAAAGAAAAGGATTTGTGAATGGGGCTCTGCCTCTGTCTGTCCACCACACATCACTCGACCACAATGCTGGCAGTGCCTTGTGCCTGCTGCCTCCAGAGGCAAAAGGAGAGCTGCAGTGCAGCCACGATGGCCAAACAGCAAAGGGAAGGCAGTGAATACGCCAAGACAGGCCAGACAGATACTGCTCCAGCACTCATATCCACTGCAGTTATTGCCACCCCTTGGGAGCAATAAGTGCATAGCATAGAATCATAGAACTGTTTGGATTGGAAGCGATCTTTAAAGGCCACCTATTCCAAGTCCCCTGCCATGGGCAGGGACAACATAACCTGCCTTCTCAGGGTGGGTTTTAGGCTAAAGGGAAGTCAGTCTCTTCATAAGTGGAGAACTTCAAAGCTCATTTGGTATATGAGAGACATTCCCTCAAAGAGAGATTCATCTTCTTTAAGGGTGCAATTCCACAGCCTCTTTATTCCTCCCAAGGCTCAGGGTGCTGGTGTTATTTCTACATCCCTCTGCCATAGCTAGTTATTCCTTTATCTTTCTTTTTGTCATTGCTAGGTTTTCTTTGGCTATGCAGTGCCCAAGAAACTGAGCTGGCTGAAACCAGACTAAAAACTACACACATTCTCCCACAAAAATACAAAAGCTACCAAGGGTAATTCTCTGTCAGCTCAATTCCCTGTCCAAATTCCTCATGGAAATGAGCTTTAGCACAAGGGAGCAGGTAGGATTGCACAGCCAAAGAGAGAGGGGTAATAGAATCACTTATTTTCTGCAACAGCTGAGACTGATGTATTAAGGAAACTGTGAAACAGCATCCTAGAGCAGATGAAATAAATCCCCCTTTGGAAAAACTTTCTCTTTAACAACTACAGAGAAAGCCCACACAGACTCTTTCAGCTTGAACAATTAAATCTTCAATGTCTATAATGAGGTGAAATGGATCCCACACATGAGAAAGGAGATTTCCAAGGCACAGAGGCACACAGACATCAGAGCTGTGCAAAACCACTGCTGCAGATTTCATGTAACCTAGAAAACTAAACCAGCTGATCCCCTTCATTTCATTTCACAGTTTTGGTGTTTGGACCAGCTAGAACCAGCAAGCTTCCTCCTGAACATAAAATAACCCTCCTAATTGCAATAGCTCCAGTTGGGAGTGACAGAGGGAGAACACAGCATCTCCCTGTTCAGACCTATGGCAAAGAGGATGAAGTGTATTAGTGTGGCAGGAAATCACACAGAACAGACAGAAATAGGCCAATTATTATTTAAAAAAAAAAAAAAATTTGCTCCTGAGGTTTCCCCTTTGTTCTGGACTTTATGTAAGGAGCTGCTCACTCTGAATCAGAGGCAAAGCTCAGCATATCAGAAGACCTTCTGCCTGAGAGATGTTCAGAGTCCAGAGATGCAATTCCCTCTCCTTGTTCCCCAGATTGGAAGTTGCATGGGTGTGAACTTGGGGATATAACTGGTGTAGAAATCTATTCGGTAACACAGAGTACTAAATCTGACCAAAAGTTTTGGGATCAAGGAACAAGGGAAGCGGAGGAGAGGAAGATGAATCAAAATATTTACACCAAACTCAGGCTATGCCTGAGCATTTTAACTGCAACAGGTTATACTGTGAATGGTCTTGCAGGTGACACGATGCCCAGACACTGAGTCAGAGTTTGCTCCATTACCCACGAAACCACCCAGGCTTCAACTTCCTAAACTCGAATCCAAGTTCACAGACACACCTCTAAGCCCTGACTCAGTACAAGTTCACAGGGACCAAAACACATACAAAATACACAGAACAAGGGAATGATCCTCAGCAATTTCTTTGTGCTTTCCTTCTCTTGGCCCTGACTCCTTTCCCTGTGAAAACCACTTTAAGCCTCAGGCCTTAACCTGAGACAAACACTTTGGTCTATCAGCTTCAGTCCTCCTGAGCTGTGCATGATGTCTTTTCATTCCAAAAACAAAACTGGTCTATTTTCTAGGAAATCTAGTTTGTTACAGGTATTTCAAACGAGGTTAAAAAGAAGGAGAAAATAAACAAACTCTTTAGCCTTTTTCCTGGAAAACTGACACTTCTGTAGCAGTTTTTAGGGGAAACTGCATGGAAAGAGTGTACTGAAAGTCATAAAGGAAGCCTGGACCCTGGAATAGGCACTATTAGTCTCAGGATTTGCAGTTTAGGATTGATTTAGAAGCACCAAGACTTAAAAAAGATCCTCATAAATACATGTGCTCAAGGTTGAGGTAGCATAAAGTATTTCTCACCAAGTTGGGGTTGTAGCAGGACAGACTGAGGACACTTAGACTGGATCTAGCCAGGGCTGGGTACTCTGAGTGCAGTGAGTTAGCGCCATCCTAACAGATGGCACTGCTGCAAGTGAGCTGAAGGAGAATGTGGTAAAATAAACAAAAGGTGCTGGGACAAGGAATCATGAAAATTATTTTTTTTGAAGGGAATGAGAATTCAGTTTAACCACAAATTTCAGTGCTGAAAATGAGGGAAAAGTGGAATCAATGAAGACGGGTGACTGACACCATCCTGGACCTTTTGCCCTCTCTTTTTCAAGGAAACAGGATGAAGGGAACAGATAATTTTTTTCCTCCATGGAAGAACTCAGGAGAAATTAGTTGTTTAAAAATATTATCCTCAACAGAGACAGCTGGTGGGTTCCTGTCAGACTTGCTTTATGCAGGCACTGAGAGTATTTACACTGGAGCAGGGAAGAAATCAGTCCCCAGACTGAGTCTTCCTGCAGCTCAGCAGTGGCACCCCAGAATTAGTGCCAGTGGCAAATGGTAGCAGGGGAGACTCCTCGGAGAAGTGTGGGCTTGTCAGAGCAAAAATTATTTCAGGAGGCATCTAAACAAGGCCAATGTTTTTCTGTGAAAGGGTAAAACAATCAGACCAACTCAGTAATATTTTAAAGTATATTCTGTAGTGTCTGAGCTTAGTGCAGGAAGGTCAGGACTGGAACCAGCAGAGTCATCTATAAAGTAATGTTTTGTAGAGCTTGGCTCCCACAGCCTGCAGGGATTTGAAGTACATTACAGGAGTTCATTTCCTGAGGACAAACATAATTCATTACCCAGATACCTAGCCCTAATATTTCTTGGTCTAATTCCATTTCAGTGAAGACTTGAGTCCAGTGGAATTACATTGGCACTGGAAAGGAACTTCAGAATAACAGGTTTCTTACTGTTAAATGATAAAGAGGCAAAAATATTCTGCCTTTTCCATCTTTTCCAAAAGTGGCTGATTCAGAACTGGCAGAAGTCAACAGGGAGTGTTTCCATGGACTTAGCAGATGTTGGATCATAGCATCCCTGAGAACTGGAGCACTTCACTCATTTACCAACCACTTTCTTATGACAGATAAAGGAACTGCAAATGTCTGGATTTATAGTGAAGGTCCTCACCAGCCATAAAATGCAGAAAACTGAAAAGCTGCAGCGTCTCCTATAAAGTTACTATAGCTAAAGTTGAGATTGTTGTTTTGGGGTAAATAATCTCTGTGTTATCTTTAGCAATTTCAGTTTTTAAAATTATGGAGTATTTTTTCCTCTTTTCCTTTCATAAACAAAAAAGCAGTTGTTCTGCAACAGGCTTTCTAGCAAGTAATGAGATCAAGGTAAAAAGAAAGTTAAATATTACTCCATTCCCCTGGCAACATTATTTGAATGTTCCTGACATTACTAATGTCAAAATACCTCTGAATGAAATAACAACAGTTTATATGGTATCAAGAGGGGTTGTCTTCCTTTGCTTGCCTCACTTAACAGTGGATTCAACAAAATACTGAGGAATCATAAAGGACAGGTCCTGCTAAGCGGGGATTGCTCACAGTCCAGAGGCAGAACAAGCAGCTCATAGCAAGGAGAAGAGCTCTGCAAGGTGGATGCTGTAGTGTACATGCTTTGGCTCTGTCCCCTGAACGAACTCATGCCCTCAAGGGAAAGGTCTCGGGGTGAGATCTGTAAAGGTTCCTGCTAAAGCATTTTTCAGGGTAAGGCTCAGAAGAGGGTGGTGGATGGTGCTGGTCTTCTACAAGCTGGGACAGCAAAATCACCTGTCTCCTTTCTGAATGGTGGAGATGGGGGAAAGAGAACAAAATCCTAAATCTATCTATCTATCTATAAAACATGTCTGCATAGGAGATATTTTCAAGTCCATCTCTGCCTGATTTAGAAGGGATAAATGATTCTGTGTCTTCCACCTCCTCGGGCAGCTGTTCAGCAGGTTGCTGATGCAGCCTGGAGCAAGATTTCCCTCATCTCCCCAGCTCAGGTTGTCCCAGAGAGTGTAAGAATTAAATATTAACTGAGCCAGAGACCTGTGTGAGAGAGAGAAAGGATAAGCCATGCTCCCTGGAATAGCTTCAGAGGGAAAGGGGGAGAAAGGGCTCGCAGGAGCTGTCGATGCCCTGACTGCATCCTTTCTTCAGGTGAGCACTCCGGCAGCTCAGGTACCCCTGCAAAAACACGTCTGGGAAGGCAAGCAGAGCAAAAGCTTTGCCATCTAGCAGTGGGAAGACACTGTGAAGTCGTTATGTCTGGGGGAAATGCTCGGAGGCAGGCGGGGATGTCGCTTGGCACAGCTCCCGGGCTTGCCGTGAGAGGTTACGGTGCGATGCCGCCTGCTCTCTGCAGGGATGCTCCGCTCTCTGCAGGGATGCTCTGCTTCCAGACAGGGATATCTGCCGCGGAGCGCCCTCCACAGCGGAATATTGCAGCTGTGCTGCTGCCAGGTGCTTGTGCAAAAGTTTTTAGGACTGGAAGTTAAGAAAAGAGAGGGGAAAAAAAACAAAAAACCATCTCGGTCTCAAAACAAAGTAGGGTAAAAACATGAGCCAGGGGTGATCGGGGCTGGGACGGGAAGTGTTTTTCCTCTAGAAGGCACTGCCGGTTTCATGCAAGATTTGGAGCACATGAAATTGTACAGTCATAACTCCAGGCAAGGAAATCTTTTGGAGCTCACACAGCATCCAGGCAGCAAAATAAAGGGTTGGTTCTGGCAAGGCAGATTCTGGATTCAGCGCCACAGGTAATGGAGCCGCTAACGCATGCCAGTCACTTGGGGGAAAAGACAGGCAACCAGCTTCTATTTTTGTTCACAATTTAGTTAGCAACTAATTCACACTGCTGCATAACTTGTGCAGCATTAAACACATCCCGGGCTGCAGGTTTGCCTCTGGGGAATGGAGCCAGGTTTTTGTTATATCATGACTAAAGGCACGCCATGCTATACCTTTCAGGGTGAGACAGAAACGATATCTAGGGGATAGTCTTGATTTTATGAAGATTACTTTTGTCTGGATTATAGGAGCACTACTACAAAGAGGCATCAGCGTTTGTTGATTATGTAGCTAAGTCATTATTTGTCAGGGACTTATCTGAGTTTCAGGTAATGAGAGCTGAGAGTAACTTGATATCAGTATTGGTGCATTTAATATGTATATTTTGACTGTAAAAGAGCAAGCACTAGCATTGCCAATAGTGTGAAATCTCACAGGCTCATAACTACAAGAGTTGCTGGCTTTATCACAGCACTAACAACAGAAAGCAAATGACGTGCACAGAAGTTAAAAATGCAATAAAAAAGTTGATTTTACTTTTGCAGAGTTTGAAGATACAGTGGAAGACATTTAGGGGATGTTTTGTTGCACAAACTATTATTTATGATGGCTGTGAATGAATGAAATATCCTCTGCATTAATCCCTTCTGGAAATACAAAGCTTTCATGTGCCTTATGTCTTTTTAAAACTTACAGTACAAAAAAGAACCCATAGAAAAATATGTGGACAAACATAAATATGAGGTGTTTTTTTTCCTTCAATGCATTCATGCAGAATCAGTATCTATAAATTTACATTATAGCTCTACTGCCATCAAGTGATGGAAAGATTATTTTAGTGAAGATATCAAAGCAAAAAAAGAAAAAAAAAAAAAAAAAAGGGAAGTCTGTGTCAGTTAGAGCAGCTAACACCTAAATGTGACATATTTAATATTCCCCCCTGCCTCTTCCCCACCCGTGGTATCTATGGGATACCAAAAAACTCGTTGTGAGCTGCAACCCAAGCAGAGGCAAGGAGCCTAATTAAAGTACACATCTATATTTAATTTTTGTTTGTGGGTAGCACAGGTGAAAAAAAATCAACATGCATGGCCTCTCTTAACTCTTGCATCATGTTGGGGAGCAATAAAAGCAACTTCTTGGTGCTACCAGCAAAGTTGTCACAGGCTGGGTACCATCTGCCTGCCATTTCCCTTTCCCTGGCTGCTTGTTAGTGCCTTTCTACTGTGAAATAAAGGCTGTTTCAGCAGAGTAGGGGGGAAGGCTGAAGAACTGTCTGTTCCTGTGGCCTTTAATTATTTAAAAGGGAACTTGTAAGAAATATGGGGACAGACTTTTAGTGGGGCATGTTGAGATAGGATGAGAGGTAATGGTTTTAAACTGAAAGAAGATAGATTAAGAGTAGATATAAGGAAGAAGTTTTTGACAATGAGGTAAAACACTGGCATAGTTTGCCAGAGAGGTGGTGGATGTCTCATTCCTGGAAAAATGCATTAGAGGTCAGGCTGGATCGCTCTCTGAGCAACCTGATCTAGTCAAAGAGGTCCCTGTTCATTGCAGGGGGCTGGACTAGATGGCCTGGAAAGGTCCCTTGCAACCCAAACCATTCTATGCTTCTATGACATGATCCAAAATAGGTTATGTATGACTTATATATGTCTTAAAAAGTGAGGGATGGTAGGACGAAACCTATGGAACACTAGGAATCACATCTTGGGAGGGTTTTCTGGCATGGTCCTGCAGAATTTGGGTTTGGTTTTTGGGTTTTTTTGAGAGAGACACCCCTGAGGAAGGCCAGCTCTCTGGGATGTTTCCCACAGAGGTGGTGTCACTGCAATCTCTCATTTTGCACTTCATTGCAAGGCCTACTCTCCCCCTGGTAACCTCAAAACAGCTGCCAAAGGAGCTACCTGACATGGACTGTCCACCTTCCACAAGGATCAGTGACAGGGAAGGGAAATTGCTGACCCCTAACATACCATCTCACTGCACACACATGGAAAGAAAAATCAGTTTTCTTGGGGTACCAAAAGGCATTTTTGTCTTACCATAGAATCCCATAGAATCATTAAGGTTGGAAAAGACCTTTAAGACCATCGAGACTGACCATTAACACAAAACCACTCTGTTCACCACGAAACCACGTCCCCAAGTGCCACAGCCACACATTTTTTGGACACTTGCAGGGACAGTGATTCCACCACTTCCCTGTGCAGAAGTGTCCCTTCTCTTCTTAAACCTGATTAAGAGCCAATCTTCAGCCAATGCTTTGCTACATCTCCAGCTGTTGTACATCTGTAGGATCTGAACTGGAAGCACTGTGGCCTCATGCAAAGGAGGCTGAGAGGTTAAACCAGCAGTGACTTCACTGATCTCAGAGCAGCTCGGGGAGAATGAGCCAGGACCAAGCCTGTGACTGGATTAACAGACCTGCTCTCCATAACAGCAGTGACTCATGTCTGGCAGGTCTGATTAGGACTAAAACCAGTAAGGTCAGTTCTGTCCCTTGTGCCCTGCTGCACAAGAGCTTTGCAAGAATTTCTAGCACACACCATCCAAAACACGCATTCAGTTGACAACTCTGCCTTGTCCTATTTCTGGAAACTGCAAATATCTCTGCTCAGTACAAATACAACACAAATCAGAGACTGCTCGAAGCTGAGTACCCCAAAACAGTCTTTTTTTACGGACATGAGCTCAATCTTGAATAGGACTAAAAGGAGGTGTGTTTCACAAGGTTTTTTCTGCTTAATTGTGAAAACATTGCATACTATTAAAAACGAGTTCAGCACAGGTTACACTGTATGGAAGGGAAAGGGAGGCTATTCATGGAGACAAAAATACGTTGGGTGCAGGGTTCAGTTCCTAAATGGTCAGGATTAGGTAATTTTGTGAGACATTTTGAATTCCTGTGGCATGGAAGACACAGTACGGAAGCACAGAGGCTGGATGGTCAGTCAGACTGTATGGAAGAAATAAATCAGAAGGAGTTCTAATGGCTTGAAGCCCTTTGGGGAATTAATGGCAAAAACAGCTTCTGTCATCCAGTAGAAGCCCATAGAATACTGCATCTAAAGTAGATCTGACAAGAGCTCAGTTAACCACTTCGGGAGACAAAAAGGGGAAAAAATGTCCTAATAAAGCAGAAGGACTAATGATGGACTCAGGATATTTGTTCCAATTGCCCTGAACTTTGTTTGGAGCATGGCATCATCCAAAGAGACATTTATGGACTAAGGCAGCTGAATATCAGGTCTGCCTGTCATGTCTCAATCAACATAAATGGAGAAGGGAAACAATGTGAACAAAGGATAAAAAAGAAGGATGGAGACAGCACAAGGCAGCAAGCAAGACTGTTATTTCACACTTTTTCCTCCCATATTTTTTATTTATTTTCTGTGGGTTCCCATCAAAAGGCAACAGTATAATTTATGAGCTGGGAAATGCTATATGCCTGAATGAAGTTGCAAGTGGGAAGGTGTATTCAAACATTTGGACCTGTATTTTATTATTCTATATGTATGTAAACACACAGAGATACTATGAACATATAAAAATCTACAGGTTTATTCATGAGCATACATATAAAAATCAAAGAAAGGTCAGACTGAGGATAAATATATACACACATACATCTCAATTTTAGATAATTTACTTTCAATACTTAGTGATTTCCAAAAGGCCATTTCCATGCCAGCATTGTAGTCTTTTCTTTGGAGTGCAGCAAGTTAGAGAGGAAAATAAAAGTTCAACTAAGAGCCTGCTTGCCTGTGACTGATAATGGTTTTGACATTTGCAGTTTCCTGACAACAATGCCCAAGCAAAGTGGGGAAAATGAAATCAAAGAACTTGTTCTTTGCAGGTTCAATCATATGAAGTTTTGCACTCATGGCCTCAGAAACAACCCTTCCCACTACACAAGGTTGTGTCAAATACTTCAGCGTTTCAAGGGGCTGCATTGAACTTCTGAATAAATTTAGCAGCTTTGAGGAAGCCTGGTTGGAAGGTGTTAAACAAAGAGAAATGTTTGGTTTACTCAGTAAGTGCCCTGATCACCATCACTGCCTCAAAGAGGGAGGGAAGGAACTGTAGGGAGAGAAAGCAAATTACCAGCTGATCACCAGGTTAAGCTTTGCCTTTGATCTTGTCAGTTAAAGTAGCATCCTTCTAATCTGAGAAAGATCCACAAGGTAAATTCCCACAGGCCAGGCTGAGGTTCCCAGCACACTGTACATCAAAGCTGTCTCAACCCAAGCTCCTGACTGAGGCATCTGGGGCAGAGGGTGCTGTTTGCTCTCGTCTGTGAGGTTATAGCTGCATTTTCAAGCACGGTTAAGATTAAATAAAGTTCAGTGGCACTGCCTGCCTGGGATAAAACCTCTGCTGCCTCTTTGAATCTGCCTGCCCTATTTGCTTTTGCAAATGCCTGAACTGAAAATGTGCATATCTGCCAGGGAATGTCCGAGCCTCAGCCACTGGCCTTTGAGAAAAACTGAATTTTTAGTGCCTCCTTTGCACATCTATACCAAGAGTTGGCATGGAACGAATTTTGATTTGCACTAACAACTTCTGGGAGAGGAGAGAAAAGAAAGCTTAATTTTAAAACTCAGCTTAGGGGGTCACAAGCAATTAGAAATAGAGCCCCGTCCTTATTCAAATCCCTGAGTGAACATGAGATAATTACTCCAGTTGATGGGTTTTGAGGTAGGCACAGAGCAGTAGTGAGCGAAGACTCTGTGGGAAGAGCGATCAGGTGACCTTGTGAAGCACAGAAAGGTGTCCTAATGCATCACATCAGTCCTCCAGCTGGTTTAACCTGACCACTTGTAATAGGATGAAGTTCAGGTCACTTCAGAGGTGAGGACCAGCACATGCACTGGGATGTGTGCTGTTCCCTGGGGATGTACCACCCTTCTTGGCAATATCTAGAGGTGCAGTGTCAGTTCAGTGATATGTCTCTGGACAATGAGCCCCTCATAGCCTGTAACACCCTTGTGCTCACCAGAACACTGTGGGGTGCATGAGCTCGCCCCTCTCCAAAATGGGCAGCTGAAGCAAAGACCCTGCCACAGTGAGTGCTCTCCCAAGCCATATTTCAGCAGGGTGAGTGTCCTCACATTGCAGTTTAGGCATCCAGGCACAGCAGGGTTTATAACACCTTTGAAATTTGATGAGAGTTCCTGGCTCCTAACATGATGTTTCCCTCGAGTGTGATGTGGCTGATAAGCAAGGAGAGGAGACCTGCTGCTGCAAGATGTCAGAGAGATTTACCATTAGCTCAAGAGCTCGAGGCAGGTGGTTTTGGATGCAGAGAGCCAGGTTTCCAGTCTCAGATGCAGAGAACATGGTTATTTTGCTGTTTATAGCTCATTAGTTTATTACTCTAGGCCTGTGCAGAGGGCACTTTTCTGTGTCTGTCTTTCATATGACATCTTACAACTTGACATAATAGGGCAATTTCAGACAGAGAAAGTAGAGCCATCAACTTGTCAGGTCTTTTTAAGCCAGTGGATGGATTTCACATCAACAAAACGTGAATGTATCTGTATGCACACACAGTACATGCATGAACCCACACATGTGTATCACCCACACATCAACGTGCTTCACTCCCTGTTCTTAAATAGCAAGAATCATCCAAATGTCTGCTCAGAACTCAGCTGTAATAATTCAAATTACTAACACAGAGGAGAAAGGAGTGTTTTGAACAAAACTCCAACTCCTTCAGTTGACAGAGCCATGCTGTTTTGACCTCTCCTATTTGCTTCCCAGTCCTTGTCATAGAAGACTGTCTAGAAAAGACTTGAAGAGCATAAAGAGAGAGTGAAAACAGGAGTCCTCAAACACATAAGTTTGGTGTTTTGTTGTCATTAAAAAAGGTTTTTTCAGGGGTACTAACAAGAGTGTCTAGTAGGATGAGGTGTTTGCCTTTGTGACGAGATCTGCTTTGAAAGGGTTGCAAAAAGAATAGAGCAGACTGGAAATTCAGTGCCAGCACTATCCATGCTGACAGAATCTTACCCACTCTCTAGGGTTTTTTCAAAGCAGTAATTTTCTTGTGCAAATGAAATACATAATGTCCTTAGCACAAACAGATACAGGAAGCTGTTAGACAAGGCCCATTCTAGAAAGGAAACATGGCCAAGCCAACATGGGCAGTGAAGGCAAGCAGAAACATAATTCTAAGCTGTTCTAAACTTGTCCACAAATCCCCTTCTTTCAAAAAACCCCCAAACCACCACCAACAAAAAACACACAATACTTTGGGTAGAACCAAGGTATTATATTTGGGGGTGTACCTGTGTATGTTTCTGTTTTATTTTTATTTTACCTGTCATGCAATTTCTCAAAGTAAAAATCCGCATCTTGGGTAACAGCAGGTGGAATTTCTATTTTTAACATAATTTTAGTGCAATAGGGAAGAGATAGTTAGAGAGAGCCAGCCTGAAGTTTTGCAGAAGACCTATTCAAGAACGAAATAGAAAGGAGAGAAGTTGAAATGGATCAATTTATGGGCTTCCTGTGTCTAGGAATTACACTGTACAAACTACAAAGAGTATGACATTGCATACTGAAAAAGTTATGTCCCAAAATGGTGCTCGTTAAATATTCACAGCTACGTCATCCCTGTGTATATTATTGCTCTGATTAGTTTAAGGTGTCTCCTATGATACAGAATACAAGGTTTACCAGAAGAGGCTTCACAGATTACTGTCCTGAGTTACTGTGCTGTTTACACACCTCTTGTAGTTTGATCATTGTGACATGAACTCTATTCTTGACTCTCATATTGAAGTGCAGAAAAGGATGTGCATTTCAAAAGGTTTCATACTCTTCTGGGAAGTGGATAAGCAAATATATTGACTTGTTACAGCAAATACTATGCACCTATTGGGATATTCATCTTGCATAAGGTAATGGTAAAATGACAAAGCAGAATGAGATCATTTTCTGAAGCTGTATCTGCGTTTCAAAGGTGGGAAAAAAGGGAAGTTTAGTTTTCTTGAAGTTTATTTTAGTACTAAAAATGAAATTTCATGGGCAACATAAAGCTTCCCTTTGAGACAGATGCAAGGGGACTGCATGTATCTTCAAATGTCTTGGGACAAACATGTAGATTTTCCAAAAATGACAAATCACTTATCTCTATCAGAAAAATATAATCAGGCAAGAAATAACGGGGGCCAAGGCTTTGTCAGATTAAATCTTCTCACAAGTGCATAAAGGTAGAACTGATTCAAGAAGAGACCAACCACTGTTGTGTTTGAGTTCCCAAATCTAAATTTCCTTTAGTCTCAGTTAGTTTCAGGATCTGACTTTCACATTCTTTGGCCCTCTGGAAAGCTGGATCCTCCTTTCCAGCTCAAGTCCACTCCCTGGAAAGCCAGCATGAGCCTGTCTCTATGGAGCACACCTTTGCATGATTCCAGAGACAGGCAGCTCACAGGCCAGCCCTAGATAATCCAACAAAATAGAGTATTTGCCACACTGAATAAAGTATCACTGTAATTTTTGTGAGATTAGAAAGTTATTGGCTTCTCCTCTAATCCTTTATAAACATTTCATACATGGCCAGGTGCAACCCTCTCCCAGAAATGAGGGATGGAGGGCAGGAGGACAGAAAAGGAGTGTGTGGTTGTATTGGCCCTGACCCAAAACATAACCATTGTACCAGACAGAGATAACAGGGGCTATAATCACCTTATTTGTCTCTCTTCATCTAAACCTTCTACTTTTTTCAATTTGCCAGATCTTCTCAAACTGTTGTTAAAATGAGAAGCAAAAATTCCCTGGACAGGTCTTGCAAAGCCAGTTAGTGATATTCTGCAGATTTCTTCCTGGGCTCATATCCATAGGCAGGAATGCTCAAGGAAAAGAGAAGCAGACCATAAATGGGAAATTCAGAAGAGCAAATATTGAAAGCCACTACTGCAGTAAATGTCTGTGCACATCAGAATACATTCTCACAGAAAACATCATTGAATAATTTTTCATAATGAGCAAAATAATTTAAAAAAGAAACAAACAAGGATAATCTGCTTACAAATATATGCGGAAAACCTGAGCAAAATTCCTGCAAATAAATTTTCAAGGTCGGTTGAAGTTGCTAATGGCTGCATTTGTCCAACATTTAGAAATTTTGCTCAAGCTTCATTCATATTAGATGACCTCTTGCAGTGAGCATGCAGAAAACTCCTGAAAACCCTTGTCAGATCACTTTCATCCATCTCTGTTATTAACCATTTGGGGCATTTCCACTTCACTGCTCTGCCTCCTGACACCTTTGAGAAATTTTGATACTCCTTCCTTTTCCTCAGAAATTATTTCCCAGCAAAGCAAATAAAAATGACAACAAATCCCATAACTTAGTGTCCGCTAAAACATGCTCTTCCAGCTGCAGTAACAACCCTATTCTTGAGTATCTTCTGTGAAACTGATGGCCAACTGCCTTAGTGACCTGCAGCCTTGCTTCGAGCCATCAGATCTTCCAGTCAATCATTAATCTCCAGGGGAAAAA
>VXBX01000029.1:79521-107026 GCA_013400415.1 Scytalopus superciliaris
GGGGGGGGTGGGGGCGGAAATAATCTTTCTTTCTGGTTCTCCTCAACTAGCAACATCGATTTTTTAGCCATTAGGGTCTGTGAGCTGAATGTTAATGAGCCTGCAGGATATAAGTAATGATGATGGATGCTCTCCAGGTGTATGTATGGATAGCCAAGCATTATTTTTTTCCATAGGCTACTTGTAATGGCTCTTACCTCCAGGGACCTGCCATTTGGCACCTATCCAGTCATTACTGTGCTGTCCTTTCACTGAAGCTCAGTGTATGGGGTCACCTCAGCTCACAGAATTAATGCCTGGTCACTGTGATTTGGGGATTTTCCCTTCTTTTTCTTATTTATTTTTAAGACAGGAAGGCCTGTATTCTTGTAGTTTTCCATCCTGATCTAGTGTCACTGAACTGTTAAATTGACAAATTCCTTTGGGGTTTTTTTTTGTTGCTTTGGTTTGGGATTTTGGAGGGTGTTTTGCTGTAAAGTTTTGTCCCTGAATATTTGCCACATGGAGGTGTTCCTGACTTAGGCAAGCAGCCCCTAGGAAAATCACAGAACCATTTGTATTAAATAATGGGGCAGAGTAAAAAAAGATAATTGAATTTTTTCAAGATGTCCCTTCACTCTGCTCTCACACAAAATTCTCAGCCCTGAAGAAGAATTGAATAAAGATATGCAATTAATGACTCAACAGTTCTTAATTTGTAATGTTGGTACTTCTGTCAAAGTAAGCAGTCAGTGAAGAATTGCTGGGTGCTCTTCCTCCTCTTAGTCACATCTAAACCAGTGGATGTGCTGCTGCAGAACAAGGCCCTGGTAGATGCAGCTGAGCATCTTTCTAAAGCATTGCTCAGCCTCTCTGAGGATTAATAAGGCTGAGCTAAACAGTGTTATCCTGGACAGCAAGGAATGGCAAGTAATCTGACCAAACACGGCTGGACAATGCCAAATTCAGACATGCTTCCCAAAAGAACAGCTTCTCTTAGAAGGATTTAAGACAAGCTGCTCCTGTCACAAGCATTTTCCAGGGAGAGATCTGAGACATAAACAGTCTCCAGAAGGAAGGCAAAGACTTGTTAGAGAAATTTGATCCTGAACTGACAATGACTAATACGGATGTGCCTAGACCTTCTGTGTACGTTCTCCTTGAAAAAGGCTTTTCAGCTCCCAAAGGCTATGTTTTAATAAAATATAAACTAGAAGAGTTAACTTTTGTAATAAAGAAAGCCAAAAGAGAGTAGATTAATCAGTATTGAAATAAATGGAGCAATGCAATACTTTCTCCATTCCTACTAAGCCTCTGCCCAGTGGGTCCCTGCTGGGAGTGCTGGGTCTGCAGGCAGCTGTCAAAGCTCTGGCTTAGGTCTGGATAACTGAATGGATGTGGAAAACTACCAGGTGTGACAGAAGAAAGTACTGAATGTATTAAATAGCAATTCAAGAAAGCAATAAAGTTACAGAGAGTGCTGTGAGGCATGGCCAGGTTAGGTGGATGCTGGACAGGAACACCAGGGACCTTTTGGGGAGCCAAGTGTAGCAAAGCCAGAAGCAGCACCTGAGGAACTAAATCAGCAATACTGTGTAAAGATGAGATTCCAAATACCTGAAACAATTAATAGCAATACCAGAATCAGCAAATTTGGGTATGGACGCAGCAAAATTGTGATCAATGTGTTAAAAAGGAGGTAGGTGTGGGTTGGTTACTTGGGAAGGAATGAGGGTGAAAAGGAGGAAAGTGTGGGATCTATTGTATCCACACCTTTCTTCCATAATCAGGAGGGACCTGGGGTGTCTAATGGAATATCTGTGGGAGCCGTGGGCATTGGGATGGTCCCACCTAACACCATCACTCCTTCATACCCCATAATGGGCAATAGAGAGCACTAGTTTGCTTTGCATAATTTCATCAGATGGAAATCTCTACAAAACTGAAATATTCTGACTACTTTAATTTTTCACCCTGTCTATCCATGCTCAGACTAACCACTCTCCTCTTCCCAAAAGGACAAAGTCCTTGAGGAAACCCCTGACAGTGGATGTATTTGAAATCTATTGCCACAACCCTATGGAAGTTCGTTTTTTGAGAGTGGGAATGGTGGTGTTTGTGAGGGTTTAGTCACAAGAGGAAGGCCTTCTGTGGGAAAGCAAGGAGGAAGCTGAATTTGAAGATCAGCAGGATGTTCCTGCTGTACACCAGGCACAAACTCTTACTCTCCACCAAAACAATACTCTCAATCTTGCTAAATTATTTTCTGTGAAATAATTCTGTTCTCCTAGTTCATTTTGTACTGAAATACATAAGGAGGAGCATTGCATTTCAGGAGTAAGTAGTTAAACAGCTGTGTTGCTGCTCTGTCCCCACCAAAGTCACCACCTGTGAGCAGCATCACAATGACAACTCTGGTCCCTCATCTCCAGCTGAGGAGTCAAACACCAGATTAAACCATGGTGATTTGCAGGTGTATCAACCTAAGCTAAACTGCATAAAAGGTGCTTTCCAGGCAAAATGTATCTATCTGAAAAGTTGGCATCCCATAGGCTCCAGGGGATTTTTTCCATTTACATGACATCAGATCCCATTTCTCTCCTTTGGACTTTCTGGGATGAGTATTCACACCATTTGTATACAGAAATGAACAAATCATTGATCAGTTGGTCAAAGATAATTCTGGTCACAGGAGGATCTGAACAAAAGGTTATTCACAAGCACCTTCACACTCCAACGAGCTGTGCTCCACTACACTGCATTTTCTTCACTGCAGGTACAATATTACCCCTCTCTTTTGGCCCTGACACACCCCCTGCTTTCTAGTGATCAACACAACCTCAAGTAAGGCAAAACCAGCAGCACTTCCAGCTTTTTGCCAGCCATAATTTACCTTACAAAGGATCGACTCCGTGGACCATTTTGAGATGCCTCTCATGACTATGAGGTGACTTGACCTAGGGAAAAATACCAGTAGTAGGACAATGAATCCATCCTAAACAAATGAGTCATGTTTCCAAGTTACCTTTTTCTTCTTTTGATTGGAGGGGAGCTTGTGGGTTTCTTCCCTGCTATTTTTATTTTTAACTTTCAGTTGAAAAAGTATAACCAAGCACTGTAAACAAGGAGCAATCACTCTCAGTTTATAGCTACATGAAAGCACTGATAATTGTACTCCACTTCCTCTGGAAATAAGACACAGAAGCAATAAGGTGTGAAGGTAAGACTGTAAGTACCAATAATTATTTTTTCTATCCAGAGATTTTAGCTTGGACCTGACAGTCACCATTGACTTATGTGCCACTTGAGAAGGCATTCTGGTGTCGTTTGCAGGGACATGTGGCTTGATGGGCCTTTTATGAACTATTACACAATGGTGTAATTTACAGCATTAGCCTGGCATATGCAGCGTGTAACAGGGTACACACAGCAGTGAGGCACAGCATGGAGAGAAGGAAATCAGAACAACACAATACTGCCCTGGCAGGCTCCCTATAAATTCAGCAGCTGAGAAGCTGGGCATGCAAACCACATGAGATCCCCTCTGACAGCTAGGAAGGTTATCCCCACTTAATAAAGCCATTTTAATGCTGATAGTCAGATTAACTCTGGGCACTTTTCCTTTGGAAAGTAGAACTTCGGCATTTATGAAACTGTATTAACTTTATCGACATTTAAGTTCTTCAACTCTCTCCATTAAATCTTTCCACCAAAAGCCATAATGATGATGGCTGTCATTATTATTATTTGTCATCACAGAAGCAGCATTTTGTGAGCACCCAGGGGCTCAGTCAATCGCACCACAATGTTTAGCCCTAACTTGTATCGATCCTTCAGCTGCAACTCTCAAACCAAAAGCCGTTTCTGAGATTTTTAGCTTGTGTGGATCAAAGATCCATGGGCTGCATTAGAGTCACTCCTCTGCAGGGAAGCCATGGTGGGCAGTCTTAAACTTACAATTCATGGATTGAGACATCTTCCAAAATTTATGCTGTCAGTCAGGTCAGAGATTCTGTTTTTCTTAACAAACTCCACCTGAAGAGCACCTGAAGCTGACACAGTAACTCCTACTGCACATGCTGGCCATGCACCATGTCCAGGCTCCAGAATATGAAGAAGACAAAAGACTCAGCTGACCTAGAAATTGACCAGCACATCTCCTCCTATACACTGTGGGTCCAAACTCTCTCTGTAAGAAAGCCTACTTTGGGATCAAAGTCCTGGGCTGTTGGCACTCTCTGTGGGAGAGTAGATAGAAAGCAAAGCTGGAGCAGGAACAGCAAGCCTCAGCTCTCTCACCCAGTTATTTAGACCATTTGCCCTCCCACCATGGCCCACATGTTGGACCCTTGCCCATATGATGACACAGCAGTGCTCTTCAATAGCACACAGCTCCAGGGGCTTGGGAAGCAAAGTGAAGCAAGTTTAAACCCTGAGGCTTAAGGGAAAATAACCACAAAACAATATACTTCTACCAGACCAAATGCTCTTATCAGGCTCTCCTGCAGTAAGCAGATATCACTGTTACCTGCTGCCTTTTTAAAGGAAAAAATGGCCCATTTTCTATGCTAAAAAGAAATTTAACTAAAAGCCTAGATGGGAGGTATGGTTTTTGCCCAGTAAATCTCCCTACAAAGAAGCAGCCAACCAGAACTACAGGTGGACACCAAAGTTAGGGGGGGGTACATGTGGGCTCAGACTGGACTCAGAGAATTCCCCTTACCCGACAAATGCTTATGAATACCATTTCCAAGTGCATAATTTTCCCAGTTCATTATAAACAGAAAGCCAGTATCATGCTCAGTCTTCTGAACCCCTCTTCATTCTTTGTCCCAAACTTCTGCACAGTCATGTCTTGTTGTTTGGTACTAGACTGCACCAAATTCCTACTGCACATTATTTAGCAAAAGCTGCTTCAGAAGTGGCTGAATTATTGTCTACATATTCTTCAGTTTTATACATAGACATTTTAAAGCCAAACATTTGCTTGCACGTTACTGCATTACAGGAAAGCAACTCAGAGCTGTGAAGCTGTTTGCCCAAGGCTATAATGGAGTATTACAAGAGCTGAATTTCTTTGTTTCTAGTCCTGTACTTAAACTGATAAATCACAAACAACAGTTATTGAATACAGAGTACTCTCTTTCTCCACCACCAAAAAGGAGTTGTTGAGGTTAATATTAATGTATTCTTATTGTGTGGCCCTTTTCGCTGCAAGTGAGCCAACGTAAAAGGAATACCCTTCGGTTCAGTTGCTTTGAGAACTGAGACATAAACTATAAGTAGGGGATCACAAAAAAATTAATGAAATCCCCTTGACATGCACAGAAAAAATAGTCAGTGTTCTTTTTGTAGGGGACTTGGCAGGCCTATAATAAGAAATATTTCATTAAAGCAGTAAAGCTCATTGTCTGCAAATGTTGTAAAGTGAAATAAATGAGAAGTAAAATTAATTATTTATTAAGTTTTGATGAAGATTTTGTCCTTGAGCTGTAAACCCAGGGCATTCCTCGCCTAGAAAACCATTAGTAATAATGCATACAATGTACCACAGAGGGAATATTTTCTTACATGTCCCTCTGTTACCACACCAATCTCCATGGAGGCCTCACATGCCACTCTAATGAAACCACTGAGAACTGTGAGTGTGAGTGAGAACTGAATTTGTTCTACCTCTCCCCACACTGCCAAGTTCAGGAGTCCATGGATAGCTTTGCATATGCAAGGATGAAACACAAGTTCCTCATGGCAAATAAAATAGTCAGGCACTTCCACAATGAATTTTGTTTGTTCATACTCCAATGATTGGCAGAGCAGCATTTCTCTCTCCTAACTCAAGGCAGGCATCTATGCATTTCCAGGCAGAAGCAAATATACAGTAAAGCCACTGCACAAAGGAATGAAATTATTGCATATCTACAAGAGAGTAAGATTGAGATGGGAAAAATTGTAGAAAACTGTTCTGAGGACAAGATGTGGATGAAGAACCCTTCTTCTGAAATGAGGCTTGGCTGGCAAAGAGAGCTGAGGGCATCTCATTCCTCTGGGCTTGCACCAAGAGACAGAGGAAAGCACACTGAAGCTGAAGGAAAACACTGCCTAAAAGAAAAACTGGTGTAAAATTAGCCATTAATATATTTAAGGTGGCAATTAGAAATAGATTCCATTAAATCAAGTACCAGCTGGGGACCAAAGATAGGAAAAAAAAAAAAAAAACAACAGGTCTTTAAGGCGGAGTTTCACACTGCCTGAGAGGAGGGTATGAGATGCTCCTTTCTTATAACAGCCAACTTGACCCTTGAGCTACAGCGTTCTCCAATACTGTCCTTGCTTTCATCACTACAAGTGAAAATTGAGGGCAGTCAGCACTGGCCAGCCCCAGATTTCAGGACAGCAGAGAGCTCTAAGGCTCAAATTTGCTTTTCTCAATTGCTGAAAGTATTGGCTCAGAGAATCCAAGAAGAGCCAGCTGGGCACAGCATCCCCTGGCCCTGCTCATTTCTTCAAAAACAATTTCTCAGAAAACATGTTTCCATTTTACAAAGGACTCACAGGAAAGTCCTGAATCCCCTGTTTTACTTTTTTCACCTGCTCATGGAAAGTCATTTTGGCAGCTAATGACTCAGGCTGCAGTGGCTCCCTTTGGAAGGATTACTGTGACAGCAAAAGAGGCTGATGAAAACTGTGACAATTCCCTCTTCCCCCAGCTGATTTGGAGCAGCCAACGTTAATGTTAAAATGTACAAATGGCTCTGCATGCAATTTTAATATGATTATCATATGAGAAAAAGAAAGGCCATCTGTGGAAGCTCGAAGATCTTAATGGGAGATTTAATTGACTTCATTTATCTAAGGGGATACCAGTTAGGTAGACACCTTTGCTGTGCTAGAATTAATGGTTTGCTCCATGGTGGGTGCAGCATACCTGAGAGATTGTAGCTGTCATATCCCACTCTGAAAAGGAAAAAGCAAAGTTATATATCACCTTTATCACCAAGACAATGATTAAGGACAGAAAGCAGTATTTTAGCACAAGAAATGGATGAATGACTGTCACAAGACCCAAAGGCCTCAGACCATAAAACAAATAACTGTGATGAAACAGATCAAAAGTCTTTAAAGTATCCAGGGCCATAAGGACCAAATTAAACCCCACACCATTTAGGAAATGGGCTTTGTAACATTTCTTGTTATGAGCATCTTGGCGGGTGTTCAGGAAAATCATTAGGAAATGGGAGAGACAAATCCACTTTATTAAGTCAAAAAGATCAGGTTAATTTACATTTATGTGCCAGAAGGAAAGTCAGCAGCAGAGAGAACCAAGGTGCTAAGTGAGCACAGTTCATCCAGGCACTGGTGTTTGCTCCAGTGCTTGTACATCCCATCCTACACAGCCTCCTCGGCATCATTTACCTTTTTTGACTTCCTTTTCCTTTTCACTGCATCATCATTGCCAGCAAAAGTTGGCAAGGATTTTATAATTAAACAGTGTTGCAAAATGCCAGTTTGTCCATATTCAAGCTGTCTCTGTGTAAGGGAGATAGAGGTAATTCCCAAGATTTTGATTTTTTTTTCCCTGAAATTTTCAAATTAACATAAAAATTTTCCCATATGAAATAGTACTTTCTTGACAATGCTACATTTTTTCTGGTTACAACAAATTAAGACAATTAGAGAATGATTGAAATATAAAATTATTGGTTTTCCCATAGAGTCACCAAAAAAAAGCACCTCATTTTAGGTGACAAAGTTCCTGGTCTCCTTCTGCCTTGCACATTCATCCCAGAGCCTCCCAGCTGGATATGCACAGGTAGCTCTTGACGGCAACAGTGACTCAGGGCACCCAAACAATGTCAACATGAATCAGCAGAGAGCACAGCCCCTGGTCCTAATTCACTGCTACCAGTTATTTTAGGAGATGTTTTTGCCCACTGGCTGCGTTTTAGGTGCCTTCCAGATGGAGCTTCCTTGCTTTCTACAGTAATTTATGGTTCTGATAAGGTGCAATTGCCTTTCAGTAGGAAACCCAACTGGTGATGGGCCAGCTCAAGCTCAAGGCAAAGTAACCAGAAAGGTCAAGAACACCTTGTTCATTGACCTCATTCATCCAAAAGGAGGTTTAAGAAAAACCATCCTGCCTAGGGACATCTCTCAGAGGGATATTTACTGTGATGCATCAATCAAAGGGAGAAAGCAGGTGATAAAGGGTCTTCCCAGTATCCTTAAGAAGTCCTCTGTGCTCTTGTCTACATTACTACAGTCCATTTAGTGTTTGTAATGTGAGGATTTCCTTGCAAACAAACAAAAGTAAAATTCTCACACATAAGAATATCTGTAAACGTTAATGTGCAAACACACACTTCTTATCTCTAACAGCTTCCCATAGCACTAGTTACCAAATTTCATTCTCTTAAGTTATAAGAAAGGCAGAAAAATTTTGTAATCACTGATGACCTATTTAGAGCTCTCCTTTCCAAAGCCATTGAGATGAAAAGGCAAAATGTTCTCCACTGGGACTGCTACAATTTTTCCTGAGCCATGAAAGGTACAGAGGTGAAATAGCAGCACAAAGGAGGCTTATACACCACTTTAATTCTTCAAATACTCTTGAAAAGGCAGGAGCAGCTTGGGAAGGCAGAGATTTGCTCTTCAGTGCCAGAGAAAGTCATTTCAGTTAAGATGGAAGGAGGGAAAAGGATGTTACATTGTTAGTCCTCGCAGTATTTAACCCAGGCTATATCCAGACAGATGTTTTCTGAACTCCTACAGGACTGAACTCTTTAAAGCTGCATTTACACTGAGAAGCAGCTGGTTTTTGTGTGTGTGTGTGTCCAGAAAAGGGCAGTGAATTTGGGGAAGGATGTGGAACACAAGTGTGATGGAGAGCAGCTGGGGGGGCTTAGCCTGGAGAAAAAAAGGCTCAGTGGGGAGCACAATGCTCTTTACAACTACCTGAAAGGAGGCTGTAGCCAGGTTGGGGTCAGTCTCTTCTCCCAGGTAGCAACTGACAGAACAAGAGGAAATGGCACCAACTTGTGCCAGGGAAGGTTTAGAAGGATATTAAGGTAAATTTCTTCTCTGAAGGGGTTGTCAGGCACTGGAACAAGCTGCCCAGGGCAGTGGTGGAGCCACCATCCCTGGAAGTGTTCAGAAGATGTGTAGAAGTGGCATTTGGGGTCACAGTTTAGTGGTGCACTCTGTGGCACTGGGGTAATGGTTGGACTTAATAATCTTAGAGGTCTTTTCCAACATTAATTGTTCTGTGATTTTGTGTGAGTTCTACAGCACAGTCCCTGGTGACCCAGGCTGGGGCCCTCCTGAGTGGGCTGTGTCATCCCTTCCAAGGTAAGTAGTGCAATATGTGTGAGTTGAGAACAGGGAATATTCTTCTCTCTTCCCAGCATGAAGGGTACACAGCTGAGATGCACAAGAGGCAAGACCCCAGAAAATTTTGCTCTGATGCCAATATGCGTTGCCTGTACACCTGGAAATCAAACTTCAAACCCAGCAGCACACCTCGGTGCAGCACAGAAGTTTTAAGCATTTAATTGCAGACAAACATTCCTCTACAGACAAATATTGCTATTAAATCATCTTTAAACAATGCGGCATCCAATGCACACACACAGCAAGCCCTGCCACGCAGGATTGCAGCAGGGAGGGGTCACCCTGCTCTCAATTTAAATGCTTCCTATCATTCTGGCTTTATGAAAAACACTTAAAAATAGCTTCTGGTACCCTGATGCAAGTTTTTCTGTGTAATACACTACCCTCTGCTGCTCACATGTGCTAATTACAATGCAGTCCCGGAATTCCTGTGCTGCTGAGCTCTGCAGGGGAGACCTGGTGTTGGGTGTTAATCCTGACATTAAACTCAAAGGACGTGAGTTATTAATTGCTGAGAGTTATTAATTGCTGCAATCTAAAGGAAACGCTGGCTTGTCTGCTCACGATAACTGGATTTATTTAAAAGGTGTATTTGGATTTTATCTGAACTTAGAGACTTATTTTTTTCCCTACATCTACACAGGATCAGAATTTGTGCTGTTCCCTCTCAGTGCCCAGCACAGTTTGGGCAGGCTGGAAGCTCTGCTGCCTGCACCCACACATCAGGAGGAGGGTAAAGAGAAAGGTTGCTGCTCTTCTCTTTCTCAGGGATAAAGGAAACCTCACTGACACATTTCCTCTGTGTTAGGGCCTGCAGAGCATTCCACATCAGGCTCCTTTCACCTAAAAATGATTCAGCCAGAGCAGTTGTAAGCTGTAGAAAATAATTGCTGGAATTGTTTTTCCATCTTGCCTCTCACTAAATCAAATGGCAACAAATCCTCCCATCTCTCAGGAATCACCGAGAAGCTTTTGGCAAGGATGGGAGGAGTAATAATAAGCCCCAAATCTGAGTCTAGTCTACCTGCAAGGCTTGAACTGAAAATACAGAGAATGAAATCAATTATATCAACATCTTTTGATTGCTAAGCCCCTCCACAGTCATTGCTCCCAACCACACCAGTACAAATCACACAAAGAGACTGAGGAAACTTGCTTTGGTCAATGCATTGCACAATTTTTCAGAAGATGTTTCTGGTTTTCAGACCCACAAAACCTCGATGGCCTTCTTTCTTACTACTTTGCCTCCCACCACAGCCCCAGAATCTAGTCCTAGTGAAGCATTTTACTGGCATCTTCTTGTTGGAAGGGGAAACATAAATTTTGCGGACTATACACTATGCCAGAAGATGAGATATATACCTCTGCTCCTCTAATGATCCTCAAAAGCTTCTCTAGAAGCACAGCAGAGTTGACCCAGAAGAAGGAGTTGAAGGATGTGAACCTTCAGCTCAACTCATTCAGAGACATCATCTCCCCAGTTTCAAAGCCTCTTGGCTATTGCAGCCACCCTTAGACCCATTTCTGCAAAGCTTCAGTGACATGTGATTGACTTAATGCTCTGGGCAGAGTCCCCTTGAGGGATAATGTGCTTTAAATGCACATATTTATTCCATTTGCAAAGCCAGGTACACGCATAAGTCTTTGCTGATTCAGGATCACGTTCATGAGAATAAAAGTAACTGAACCACTACACTTCATGTGACCTTTTTCAGAAGAACTTGTGAGGTATTTTCTTCTAAATGTCTTGAATTGACTGTAATCAACTTTCATTCCATCCTACTGTTTTGTCCTGATTTCTGCATAACAACCCAACACCTTGTATATAATAATGTGAATGGAAACAAACTGTAAAGTCCCTGGTGAGCTGAGAGCCTGGCAGGTATTACTTGTGGGAACTGATTTCTTCTTAGCATGATCTCAATCATTTTAAGAGGATTTTTTAGTTGAAAGAATGCAAATTGTCTCATTGGTTATAGTGGGTTTTTCACATAACTATCTTTTCCTCTTACAAGACACTATTGCCTAATGTGTGCGATAAAGCAGGCAAAAAATTTTAATTGCATGAACAGGAAGAAGATGATTGAACCCTCCATCCCTCACACAGAAGGCATAAGGTATTTGCCAAAATACTGAGCCCACAACTGAAATGACTCATGAAAAGGCTTAAAATGCAGCAGAATATGGTGCAAGATCGTGGTGGAGACCCTGGGGTGGGTTGGACCCCTCAGCAATGATTCTGTGTGGATTTGCCCAAGGTTATTCAAAGAAGTCCTCACACTGCCTTTTTCTATTCCCTCTTGGAGACTAGGAATAAGTTCTCAACTCTACCTGGACACTGCTTATGCCTTGTGGATATCATTCTTGGTCACTTTTGGGTTTCAAATTTAATGGCAAGACCCATGCACACAACCAGCAAGCTTTACCTCCTTAGGAAGTCAGGATAAATATCCAACTAACAAACCCAACAGCATCAAACTCCACCTTGAAACTTCAGTAACTTATTAGCTTTGCTTTTGCAGGTGCTGAAGACAATAAAATTGCCAGCACTGAAGCCCTAGTCAGATACTGAAAAACAACCCAGCTCCTAATTCTGGGTCACTGGAAACAATCTGTTTCCCTACCAAAACCCAAGGAAAGTTAGCAACCAATTTAGGCTTCAAGGCAAGCTCTTTTCACATGAGCTGTCCATTTATTTGTCTTTGCTCGACAGGTTTTTGCTTCCTTTCAGTCCTTAACTTCTATCTGTACAAGGGTGCCAGGGAGGAGAATACTGTGGCGTGGGGAGGAATTGGAAGGAGTCTCAGACAACATAAAAGTGCTTGTTTTAGAGACAGAGAGGTTGAATCAGGTCCATCCTGCTAGATCACAACAATCAAATATACACTAAGATGACACTATAAAAAAATCATCAGCCCACCTAATCCAGGGACAAACCACAACATAAACCACACTGCTCAGGTTCACTGATGATGTTTTATTGATTGTGCCTTGTGGTTGCGCTGCCTGAGGAGAAATTCACATCTAACTGTGCCAGTTCTGACACCCTCATCCAAATGAGCCAGAGGTTCCAGTGCTAAAAAATCCATCTGTAAAGGGAAAAACAAGATGCCAGCTCCCAGCAGATCACCCTGCAAAAGGGCCAATAAATCAGCCTGCTATAGCAATGGTTTCCCTTCTAATAACATTGGTTTTAAGGAAAAACTCAAACTATTGCAACCACTTACCCTGGTGAGAGTCCTGGAAGTTTGACAACGCTTCCCACTCCCTATAACTCAGTTCCAGCGCGTGATTACTCAAGTCCTCCTATAAATCCCTAAAATTCAGGTGCTGCTGCTTTTCCTTACAGGTGGGCTGTGATCCACTGCTGACTGATTCTGTTCTTCATCCATCTGTGCAGGCACCAGCCACCTCAGCAAAGCTCTTTGGAGCAAAGCACACATTAGAGTGATTAAAAGGTAAATCATTAGTAATTTGCTATTCAGCTCCCAGAATATTTTTTTTTTATCTGACTGATGACTAAATTTCAGTTGGAGGACTAATTTCAGAGACATATGTCCACATATTTCCCCTCCCTTTCACCAGAGTTTTTGAATGGTCTTGGATCTCAAAACCTAGATGATTATTTCCCTCCCATCATAGTAGAGCATGTCTCAGGACTGACACATGAGAGCTATCCAAACCATTAGAAGAAACAAGGTTGGAAACACCAAGGGGAGACCAGGTACCTCAAGGCCACCAAGTCTCTACACAGAGGGTAAGGATTTACAAGATCTACAGAGAAATCCTGTGAAGATACACAGGCAGGAGTCTGAGGAACAGACCAGAAGCAAAGACCTGCTCAGGTGTGTACCAGGGTAGTTCTGTGGCCCCAAAAGCAGTAGATCAGCCACAGCTTATTGAATGCTGATTTATCATCAGAGTGATGTGATTCCCTACAAGTTCCCCTTCCCACACATGTCACATCCTTGTCTTATCTTCAGCTGCCTCCCTTTGGTCTTTCTTCCCCCAGTTCCCACACAGAACTCTGTAAGCCACACTATGACAGATTAAAGCTTGGCCACGCAGTGAGGAAACCTTGATTCTGGAGTCAGGGCAGCTGCCAGAACAACCCAGGGGCTAAAACCGCTTCAACTTTTGGAAGAAGAACAAATGGGAAAGCGGCATCAAAGGCACCAGCACTGCTGAAGTCAGGCAGTGAGGCCAGGGGGAGGGAGACCTCATGTGCCTCAGACACCAGATGGGCTGGAGGGACAAGTGGCTGCTGAGGCTTGTTGCAGGGCAGGGGATGGCTGCGAGCAAAGGGCTCAGACACACCAGGCAGCACCACCTGTGGTGATTTCAGAAGGTTTCACTCCACAGGTCTCTGTTCCTCTGCCAAAGAGCTGGGGGGGCACACCGAGAGAAGCAGCAGCATCTTGGATCATCTGGTTTAAGATACAGAGCTCACTTGTTGGACACACACAGTCTGTCATCACAGTCTGTCAACTATTGGAAAGTCTGACCAACTTTTGCAGATCCGTCGCTATCCATGGCAATTTGTCACTTAAGTTTTTGTTTGGCTGGGGTTTTTTGGTTCTGGGTGATTGTTTTGGTTTTTTCCCCAGGATTAATTCTAGCTGGGATGGTATTTCTCAGAAATTCACAATTCTTTCCAGCTATGCAATCTGTGAACTTATCATTCCACTTCTATATTAACATATGCCTATGTAACATTTCTAATTAACATTAAGTGTTTGAGTGTTGTTTATTTACAGAGCTCAGGAGCATGAAGACAGATCCATTCAACTGCAGAACTACCAGTCAGCAGGAATATTCTCCATAATTAAAAGCCTTTTTCCAATCCAAGCACCTGTTTCTCATGCTTTAACTTTTATCTACATGAGAAACACTGCCATGCTGAAAATCAGCAGGATAGCACTAGATAACCACCTCTGCACTGGCCCCTCTGTGAAAGCAGCTCCCTGTCTCAAAGGCCACCTTGGAGAAATAAGCCCCAGCACAGGTTCTGTGTCATGGAGAGATAAGAAGGTGATCTGCAAGATCAAGTGGCAGGGGAAAGCCACTGTAACAAGAGTTTAGCATGTTGCTTCAAGTGGTTCTTCATGTTCTGTTAAGATCCCTCTTGAGCATGAAGCCAAGTGCAGCTTTCCAAGATTCCAAGGATAGCCAGCAGTTCACAGACCTTGATTCAGGTTCTGATGCTTTGTACCTTTATCTAGTCGTGTACATCTCCAGCCAAGCTATATTTGGGAGAAAAACTTCCCCTTGCTGGAGTACTGACTGCAACATCCTTATCCACACTGATTAACCTCTTCATCCCTTACTGCATCACTCCAGTGACAACTTCAGAAGATGACTTACACTTCAAGGGACTGCCATAATCTTGCCCACAGGGAACAGAGTTGGCAATGCCTCAAAATACTTGCTGGAGCAGCAGCTGTGAGGTTATCACAGCTACAGTATGCTCTGTGGGTATAAAGATTTAGACACTGACTTCATAGACTCATATGCATATTAGTTCCAGATTTTCTGTGCATTAAATTAGGCCATGAAAGTATTTAGACCTCAAAGTAGAACCACCATAGCCACTGAAAAGTACCTGAGCATTGATAATTACCAGGAAATTTGCAAATTCTCTTATAGCCAAAGTCTTGGACAAGTCTAGAGGAGCTGCCTGGAATTTCCCACATAAAAGGACCACAGACTAAGTTTTACCCTCTTGTACAACAGGTTTTGCTGTCACCCTTCACTGTGGTCAGCAGCTACCACATGAGCCGTGCTTCCCTAGCTCGTACTCTGTGATCCACATGGCTGGGCTCAGCTGTGCCAGTACCATCCATATTTCTATTACATTGAAATCAGAGTTATTATAAACACAATGGGACCTCTCAGGGTGTAAAGGTTGTTTCTAATTCCTGTTTACAAGCTGAAAAGAGGCAAAGTACAGCAAATGGAAAGAGTTATTTAAACTAAAGGTGCAAGGGTCGAGTCATGTACATTGCTTTGTGTATTACAGATTTATACTGGAAATGAGGTGTGTCCAGATAACAGAGCACCTCTCTAGTAGGGCCAGTGGAAGAAAAACAACTGAGTTTTATTTTAGGCCTTGGTGGATTTCTGAGGGAATTAACAGGTCTGGATGGCTATGAAAGCAGAGAACTGATTTTGCAGTTTGGGAAATCCCTTCCCACGCCATGTGCCCACAAGTACCTGCAACAGTCCAGCACTTCCCATGGGCAGGTTGCTACTGCACTTGTAACATGTCCCTGCTCCTACCCCTGCAGGGACTGATCTCCTTCCTGCAAGATCACAGAACCACAAAATGGTTTGGGTTGGAAGAGACATTAAATATCATCTAGTTCTGACCACCCTGCCATGGGACACCTTCCACTATCCCAGGTTGCTCCAAGTCCCATCCAACCTGGCCTTGGATGCTTCCAGGAATGGGCAAGCTTCCAGCTTCTCTGGACAACCTGTGCCAGGGCCTCAGCACCCTCACAGAAAAGAATGTCTTCCTAACATCTAATCTAAACCTGCTCTCTTTTGGTTTAAAGCAATTCCTCCTTGTCCTGTCACTACATGCCCTCATCAAAAAGTTCCTCTCCAGCCCTCTAGAGGCTCTTTAGGGACTGGAAAGTGCTAGAAGGGCTCTTCAGAGCTTCCTCTTCTCCACACTAAACAAACAGCTCTCAGCCTGTCTCCACAGCAGAAATACCCAGCCCTCAGAGCATCTCCAAGGCTTCCTTGGGACTCCCTCCCCCAGGTCCACACCCTTGTTATGCTGGGGGCTCCAGAGACGGATGTAGCACTACAGGTGGGGGTCTCATCAGAGTGGAGTTGAGGAGGCAAATCATCTCCCTCAACCTGCTGCCCACACTGCTTTTGATGCAGCCCAGGACATGGCTGGGGCTTTCTGGACTGTGAGTGCACAATGCCAGGTCATATTCAGTTTTCCATCCACCAGCCCCCCATATGCTGCTNCAGGACAGTGTCATAAGCCCACGTGGATGGTGGCAGTTGCTTTTCCCTCATCCACCAAAGCCGTAACCCCAGAGCAGAAGGCACCAAATCTGGGGGGTGAATTTTCCCCGGCTTCAGGTAAATGCTCTCTCTGCAGCTCTGGCCACTGCATTAAAAGACCGATTAGGTCATTAAGCCTACCTTGGGGGCAATGCAATATTGCAACATCTATTTTCCACTTTTGTCCAGGCTGATTTTAATGACTTCTCTACTGAGCTTAGCTGTGTGGCATAAAAGCACCTTGAAATGACAGGGGTAACAACATTTCTGCCAAGGGAAGATGCTGTTTGTGATTTATTTTTTTTTGTGTTGTTTCCTGACTCCTTCAGATTTTACAACATTTTTCAGTCTGGAAACAGCTGAAGTGCTGTCGTTAGCAGTAAGCAGTCAAACAAAATGAAGGAAAAAAGAATGGAGCCATTCTTCTAACCATATGCCTGTTCCCCAGGTCTGTCTAGAGAGTGCAATTACCAATAGATAATCACTCAATTTAGAAATGCTAGACCCTGTAGGCAGCTTTCATGACTGAACACAAAGGATATGCAGTATTAAGTAGTTACTCTGCCTCAGGAGATAATTCTCAGCAACACTTAGTGGGTCAGAAATCATGACTGCAATCAAATTCAGGTTTTACATCTTGGTCCAATAAAAATACATCAGGTGCAGTTTAAAAACATACAAGCAAACATAAACCAGGAATCCTCCCTTCACATCTTTTTTGTTTGCTCTGCATTAGAGAAACAGGAGGCTGAAACTTTTTGCCTCTTTGCCACACTGAATTTGTTGCAAGGTGAGTCTTCCTCCCAGCTTAACCAGCTGGTAATGTTCATGGGCAAAGGAGAGGGAGAAAGTTCAAACTGCCCCACTGGAAGCTTTCCCTATTCAGAGATGTTCCCTCCTTCTTACCAGGTGCCTCCTTTCTCTTCTCCCCTCCCTGCCTCTGGGATGGAGCTGGAATGGAGCTGTAGACACACATTGCTGGGAAGCCCTGGCAGCAGATGCAGAGCTGAGGAAAGGCCCACGGTTGGCCCTGCAGCTGAGCCCAAGGAGCCCATTACACAGATGACTTTCCTATTGAAACATGCCAGCTGGGGACCCCAGGGAGTTGGTTGCAGTTTTCAGTCTGGTAAGACAGAGCAGAGTGTGACCAAGAGCAAATCTTCTGGCTTTTGTGCCATTGTATCACAGGACTTTGGAGCAAGACCAGCACCAGCACTGGGTCTCTGAGCCTTGGCCACTGCAAGGAGATTTTGCCATCAATTTATATCATTAAGCCTCACTGCAACACAAGCTCAGTAATTGTCTCCTGGCTGGAAAAATCCATCCTGCTTGTTTTTACAAAGTGTTGAAAGACACTTCTGCAAATCAACTCAATTTCTTGAGACAGAGAGAGACATAGCTGCAAGGAAGAACAGTTTCCCTTGCCCTCAATCCAGGCAGTTTTATTTGTGCTCTTGGTAGTTCTGTAGCAATGCCCCTGTCTAAGGAACAAAGTACTCAGTGACCAAGGAGCAAAGCACCAGGCTATGAAACTAAAAACCCAAGCATCAGTTTTAACAGCCACCCCAGATCCATCACTACTGCTGCTTCTGAGCACGAAAGTGGGCTGGCTACAAGGAGCATAGAGAGGGCAAGGGCCTGCTCCTCCAAAGCTATAAAAAATAATCCCTCCCCAGTCTCCCACCAAGACCCTTGCTAAGGTCAGATGAAAGCACTTAAGCTCAGAAAGCAAAGGCAGAGTCAGGTAAAGCTTGAGAATACCAAGGACCATTCCTGGAATAACCCCACCTTGATCTTACAGACATCCAATTTGCTTTGCCCCAGATAAATGCCACTGAAGCACTCACTGATCACCATATAATTTGAGCAGCATTTCACAACCCCACAACTGCAGCACCAGGAGTGGTCTGACCAGAGTCAGGGGATTGCACACACATGTCCCACCCTGTACTCTCCATCTTCTTCCAAAAGCCAAGGCAGATGGATGAATTTCAAAATTTATGTATTAAAATACATCTAAAGGTTGGTGTGTTACCTGCCTGGAAGGACTTTTCTGTGGGGAGTTTTATGAGAAGTCATATGAGAATCAAGCTTTGGTGATCAGTATGGATAGCAATGTACAAATGACTTACCTCCAACACATGTTATTTGGGCTTCTTTTGTTAAGGCAATAGGGTAAAAAGCCTTGAGATGTATTCATTGGTTAAGCTGAGAATAAGTTTTTATCACAGAAACCATTTGACATCTACAATTGTTAGTTTGTTCATAAGACAACCTGTTTCAACTTGACATTGTTAGGAATCAACATGCAAGGTTAAATATGGCATTATAACTCAGTGTTTGGGTCGTATAAATGTGACTGTAGTTATGTTAAATCAACAGAATGTGGTAGCCCAGATTTAGTGCTGAGTCACAGCATAAACAGTTAATTCATGGATATTGCTTTGCCTGGTTTAGAGGTAAAAGGGTTGTTAAGAACAACACTCTGGAGCTGTTCCCCAAGGTTGCATTGCAATGGCTGTCATTCATCTTCCATCCAGCCTGCCAGGCTTTTGAGTATGTTGAAAGAGATTTTGATTTTAGCAATAAAAACAGGTAGCTCAAATTTCTCTTATTTTGTTGCTGTGCAAGCACAACTCCCCGAGAATAACTTCATGTGTTTCAAAACTATCAGTTTGGCAAGCATGTTTTTAACTTCATGAAAGAAGTGTAACTGACTGGCTTCTAAACCTCACTTTATTTTTTAACTTTTTTTATTACTGTTTATACAAAAGCCATTCATAATAATTAATATTCATGTACATGCAACCGGTTTTGCAAGCACTTTGCCTTGTATTTGCAGCTGCCTTCCCTCTTGTTGCTTGGTAAAAATACCTCCCATAGGTTCCTATGTCTTTGGAAACCATTTTCCATATATATTACTGTGTTAAGAAAGGTGAGAAGGAATAGGAGGGCACACACCATATTAGCTCACCAACACCATGTGCCTTGAATGTGTTAGAAGTATCACAGAAAACCCGTCTTAAAGAGACTTCATTATGAGATCTTGTTTTGTTTTTTGGGTTTTTTAACCAAAGCTAATTTGAAACAACTCAAATGAGTTACGGGGGAGGTGGGGCAGGGGGGGGAATAAATAAAATCTTTTTCACAATTGCCCTCTCTGTGCCTTTTGGAATGGAGATTCTCCAGCTTGCTTGTGTAGATCAGTGAGATCTGTACACACCTGGGTGTTGAAAGAAGTGGGTTTGTGCTTATCTGATGGTTTCCATTTAGAATCTTTCTTTGGGTTTTTGTTAAGGTCTTGCCATGTTAATTCTTCTGGAATGGCTGAGAAACCTTCTCTCTCAAATCAACTCTACATGAAAGATTATGTGATTTCACTGCTATGTGAAGTGAGGGTGACTAGATTATGCATCAGTTTGTTTCTCCTGGAAAGTGGGTTTTTGTCGAAAGTAGTTTACATTCTACAGTGAAATCTTTTTTGTAGTCACCTTTACATCTCTTTCCAGCTGGAAATTTTCAAATAAAGCAAATACTTGATTCTACTTTGCTTTTCACAGAACATATTGCAGAGTGAAAGCAGAAGTGGAATAGAAACAAAATTTTTTAACTTAAATTAAAAGTAAAGGTACATGTTCTTTTACTTTATTTTCCTCAGAGGGTTAGAAAATAAATAGCTCTATAGTAAAATGAATTGAAACAACATCAGCAGGGTTCCTGACGTGTTTCTTAAGAAGAATGAAATATAGTTGCGTGTGTAGAGCTGCATTTATAGATTATTTTGTTGTTGTTGCTGTTATGGTCATTTATTTTGAGGGAGAGGAGGGTTATTTGTATGGTTATGGCTTCTTACCAGCATTATGGTTCCCCATAAGATGGTGTTGCTCATCGTACAGGGCTCTGAGTTACTTCAATAGGTTTTGATATAACTTGAAATATCATAGGAGGGCACAAATAGAAAACTTCAGCTGACTTCTTTTTGCCCCCTTTCAGCCCTCAGTTCCTGTTCACACATGTTTATAGCTGCTTCCACGGATGATAACTTTTTTGAAAGTGTTGCAATTTGAGCATTTTTATACACCCCAGGTGTATTGCATCTATATAACTCTTATTACCATATAATTCTTCCTAACTATAAAACTCCTTTAGGGAACATAATATTGTTTGCATTAACTCAGGAGCTCAGAACCAGTCAGTGGGATCTGGGGCACCTCGTGCAGGGCATTGCACATGTCCACATCCTTTATTCCAGCACAAAACAGGCCCACGAGCCCTTTTATTCCTCATAACAGCCAAATAGATTATAAAAACATTTCTTTGCAGGAGTGGCTCTGGAGATAAGAAATGTTTATTGGGATTCAACAGGAGTGAATTTAATTTCAGAAAGAGATATCTCTAACTTGGCCATTGTGCACCTGGTGCTGCCTCACGCTCGGCTTTGAGGGAAATAACACAGCACCATTACTGACGATGCAAAACCAATAGCAGGAGATGAGACAGAGAGCTCGTAGCACAGATGAATATTTATAGCTGCATTGTGAGCATCTATTTTCTTGGATTACACTAGAAGATATGATAACAACACTGGAGGAAATTAGTTTATGAATTTAATACTCGTATATTTTCTGTGGTGATTTCATTCATCTCGGTTTGGTGGGGTTTTATATGGAGGGTAATCTCTGTTCTATCCCTATTCTTATTACAGCTAATAATCATCATTATTGTTATTGTAATTAATTGCCAATTTCCTCCTAAAAAATCTTCTATAAAAACAACCAGGGGAAAGATAGAATAACAATAGAAATATAGGGGCATTTAGGAATTGCTTAAGCAGTCAAAATGTCTAAGATCTTGGGCTAAGGACTTCCTACAGCTAAAATATGTCTCTGATATACTTAATGATACTTTGCTCAGCACCTAAGGGATGAGATTACATACAAATTAGGAACTTGTGCCCTCCTTTAAAAGAGCACATTGTGAGAGAGCCTGTTTCAATTGCCTTGAAAACCTCTTGAAGCTGCTCTGGTAGGGAAGACAGGACTTGGTTGTGATGAAACAAAAGATAATTTCATGAGCATTGGACATGGATTATGGTGGGTCTATCCAGCTCCCAAACTGTTAAAGGGAAGCAAAGTGCAGATCCTTCATATGAGGTGAAAAAGATGAAGAGACACACACACAGAGGCACAGTTTAACAGCCTAAATTGGTACCTTGGACCATCTGGGATGCACTGGGGTATCAGACAGACTCCTGGAGTGGGCACAAACCACACAGGCCTATGGGAACCCCATGCCCCTCCATCTAACAGGACATTTGAGGCATCTTAAACAGCATCTGGTCTCTTCTTCAAATTCACTGGACCTTCCAGGGAGTTTTCCTTGATCAATACCTCCTTAATCCATGTCACAGCCAGACCCATCTCTCTCCAGTGAAGGTGGGTCTAGAAAACAGAAATACCTTCTACTATATTTGACCTTTGGTTCTTCCAGTGTCTAAAATTCCATTTAGCTGTATGCCATACCCTAACTCCTGCTGGTAACGTGATGTCTCCTGGAGCTGGGTTGTGGTACACTTCCCTGACCAGTCAGAGAAGACTCTTGCCCTGGCTGTGCTGCCCATGTTCTCTCCTACACTTCCTTTGCTGCCCACCAGCACATAAGCTGGCAGTATTTAAAGGATATCAAGTGAGTAAATTTGCTACTTATCAGCAATGCCTTCCTCACAACCTGCCTCACTTCCCACCGTAAACTGTGGATCAGTCCCCAGCATTACTTCATGATGATTCTAATGCCTGTTGACTAATCACAGTTTCCACAGACTTTGCCTTAACTCTCTAGTTGGACAAAGTCAGTGTCTGTAATCTCCATGCTCAGCACAAGTAAATAACACAGCATAGAACATTAAAAAGGGTCAAGATATCTCCCACACTGGTCCCTGTTGTTTTTATCACTACACAAACATAGGAAGTGTTATCAACTAGAAATAACCTCTTCTAAAACGTTATGCTGAGAGGTCTTGAGCCCACGGACACTCTCAAAATTCAGTAAAATCAATGGGTTCTTCATGTATTCTCCTCTTAACAAAAGGCAAAGCAATTAGGTCCCCTTTTCCTCTAATGACCCCATGGAATTGGGGTTGTGTTTAACCTGATCATCACATGATGGGGCAGGGAACTGCAGCACCACAAGGGAGCAAATAGCTGGAGTAGGTGGTCTCACTGCCAAGAAAAAGAAAAAAGTCTTGAAACAAGGAGACACAGGATCGCAAGGAAATTATTTTGAACTTAATACACAAAGAAGCAGAAACAATGGGCTCTGACTATTGTCTGGCTGTCAGCAGGTCAGGCTGGACAACTAAAATAAGATACCAGAGAAGTCAGGGGCAAGGTCTGGGTCTCCCAAAAGGCTGCACCAGGCTCACCAGGAAACTGTCATGTTTTCCTATACAAGAAAACCACTGGTCGGCACTTCAGCACCTGGGAGAGATGTCACTGCCCAGGACAGGCCCCACTGTGCCACTGTCTCTCCTTTCTCCCCTGGTGCTTTGGGCAGTGACCAGTCCCATCATCATCTTGCTTGGCTCCCAGGTCACCATGGAAATCTCCCTTATCCCTCCCAGATTTATCTATGACCTTCCTCAGAAGACTTTTCTCTCATCTCAGTCGGTGTTTGCTCTAAGATATAACCATATTTCCAGTGTGTTTGCGGGGGGACTGAACTACCAATATTTCTACCACAGGAACATGCAGACACACAGCAGTATTTACAGCCCCATTTCTTGAGGCACCACACAGATGAGTCTGAAGAGAGAGTCCCTTTCCTGAGCTGGGTATAGATGAAACAGGGGAAAAAAAAAAAAATGGCCTAGGAAATTTATTATAGTTACTCAGCAGCAGAGTAAGGCAAAAAAACTGCCAGTCCCAAGCTTGGTGTTCTGCCCAGACCATTTTACCATTCCTGCCATTTAATACATTCAAGTCTCTTTAGCTGGCATTTTGTTGAAACAAACTTTACAGTCCATAACATCAGTGCTACTAAAATGTGACAATTAATCACAGTCAGCCACCAAGTTTCCACCGAGTTCAACCATTTAAGTCCCAATTAGCAGATGCAATATTTCAGGATCTCAGTTTAGTCAAAACACTGAAACGCTGAACCAAATTTGATCTATGACATTGGCAGAGATGCAAGCAGCCCATTATTGTACAGCTGTATTCATCATAATTTATCTGGTCTCAATCAAACTCTGCTGTGTTCACCAGGCTGTGACAGAGAGGACTGTAAGTGATCCTTGAATCTGCAGCAGCGATGGTTAAAGCCGTTTGTCCAGCAAATTCTGCTGTCTTGTTTCACGCGTGCACAGCCAGTAAAGTTCGTAAGAATAAGCACTTTATGACCTAAAAGCTGAATTTTTGCAGTAACAGGCTCTAGTAGAGCCAGACCAGCTGTATATTCAGCTCCCAAAGATACTGCCAAAGCAAGAGCAGCCAACTCCAGAGCAAGGAGGGGCTCACCTGCAACTTTCTTACAGGGGAGACATTGCTCTGCTATACACATCATTCCTCACTAGCAAAATAACCCAGTCACTAAACACCAAAAGAGAGGAAAAAAAATACCTTTAACTGTGAAGGAGAACTCTTACTCCTCTTACCTCAGTCACTGAAAGAGTGACGTAGCATTTCAGAGAGGGGCTGCTAGAGGAGAGAGAAGATATTTGGGAGATATTATTTGGTGATAGAGTAACTGTTGAGGGTTCAGACTCTTAAATATGCTCACCAGCAAACCAAAGCTCCTTCAGGGCCATCTTCAGGTGCAGCTGAAAGTCTGCACAGGTGACGCAGATAGGGCTAAAACTGCCCATGGACATGCACATCCTGCTTGAGCTGCAGTCACACCTGTCTCCAGTAACAGAGATAAGGGAGTCCTCAGCTCCTCCTGAGTCCTCCTAATTGCACCTCACAGCTGGCTGGGGCATGAAACTCCCCTCCTCATCCACTCATCTGGGCTTTATTCAGCATCACCACCAACTAAAACCAACTCCATGTGCATTTCTGATCAGGCCATCAGAGAAGAATAAAAACAATCCAGCCCATCTTGCTATATCACTGCTGCCACCATGTCTCTCTCAGCCCACAGTAACACTGGACTCTTCCAATCAAAAATTACTATTGGAATTACAGATGTTCTACACTTGGCATGGCACCCACAAAAAAAGGGAATTATAAACTCACTATTCTAACAAAAGTGCAACTCCTGAAGTGTTTCCCCTCTCCCTCAAAAAATACAAAAAAAAACCAAAAGCTTAATGGTTGAAAAGAGAGAATCAGAAAGGCAATTCAAAGAAAAAAAGACACAAAAAAAAAAAAAAAAAAAAAAAAAAAAAAAAAAAAAAAAAAAAAAAAAAAAAAATAAAAATCTGACTGGTTCATTGTCTGGCAGCCATTGATGAACAACATGGTAGAAGAAGAAGAGGAAAACATTAAGAAGAGGAAAAAATTAACCCCAAAGCATCTGTGAAAATGTGCACAGTGAGACTGAAGTGTTGCTTATAAACTAGGTGCACAGAAAGGCACAAAGCTGTACTGCACAGAGTGGATCCTGCGGACCAAATTTATTTACTTCAACTTCCCTCATGGGCCTCCACATGACTTGCTGAGCCTTCCCACTCCTCAGTCCACGAGGTCTGAGCAAGGTCATGGACATGAGACAAAGCCAGGACTGCTGGGTCTCTCTTCCCCTCAATCCCCCATGATTCAGTCCAAAGAGGCAGAACATCACTGTCCCTTGCTTGGGTACCCCACTGGGGCTGCCCAGCCAACCATCACCATCATTCTCCATCCATCTGCACCCACATTCTGAAAGGGAAAAGAGCCAAGCCATCCATCGTGCCGTATGGCACGGTGCTCCAGGCGTTTGCTTCTCATGTGAGCCTGCACTGACCCTCTGCCATGCTGAGCAAGGAGATTTCTGCAGTCTGAGCCCAGGCTGCTCCGTATCCATCAACACCCTCTGCCTCTGAGCTCTGCCACTGCCTGCTGGGCACGAGCCATCTGGACTCTGACATCCTCACGGCGTTGATATGGATGTCTCCAAGCTCTCGGAGCAATGGATGCCTTGTCCAAGTCTCTACGTGTGACCAAAATGACCTACTTTCTTCTCCACTTGTCTGGATTTAGAAGTCTCATAAACAGCTTGCCCTATTTCTGGCTTGGCAAACCCATGCTCTTCTCCACAGTGGACTTTCTTAACTGGTTGTGCTTAAGATGATTTATAGGTTTCCAAGAGCCAAAGACAAATCAAATCACTGGGTTATTTTTGTATTATTATTCATGAAGCTCATTCAAAACTCAATTCAAAGGGCATCTGCAAACAGTTGGGGAAGAGCTGGGACCCCCAGTGTAATAAATGAGTCATTTCTTGGTGGAGAATGAAAAACTCATCGTGTCTGCAAGAACACTGCACGTGGCAGAGCCTTGAGAGAGAGAGATGGAAAAGTGTTAAGGGAATGGAAATATAAAGATTTTAAGGGAATCCAAGAGCAAAACATACAGGTACACAGAGTTTCAGATGGAGTCATATCAGGAATTGCTCTTAGAAAGCCTTTCAAGAGCTCCAAAGCTTGAGAATGAGAGAAAATAACTCAGTTTTTAAAACTACTTTGCACCTCCCTTCCCATCAAGCTTCCTTCTCAGACTGGATGTCTGGGTGTCAAAGAGATGGTGCAATGGGTCCCAAAGGGAATCAGCCTTTGTAGACACTGATCCATGAACAGAGTAAACTTACAAAGTCAGGACATTATTTTCTAGAAAGTACTTGGCTCAGAGCAGATTGAATGGCAGGTGGAGCAGGTTTTCACATGGTGGCCAGTCCACCAGCCTACTGCCATTGTTCTCCAAGGAAAGGGCAAGCACCCAGGTAGGAGCATTCACAGTACAAATGTGAGGGAAAGCAGGCAAGAATATTTTCATATTCCTGCTGCATTGTCCATAAAAAGTTTTTGTTCCTTAAGAACAAAAATTACTCTTGCACTGGGCAACATCAGCCTTTTCCCAAGCCACCCAGAACTTCTGCCTGATGTTTGGTTAGAAATGCACAAAGTGGCCTTAGCTTTGTGTGAGCTAAATCTGAGCTGGGCTACATCCCTGCAGTCAGGGGACTATCTGTTCTACAGAGGTTGCCAAATCAGAGCCAGTCCTGACAGCATCAAGGGCGAAGGTAGATAACCTGCACAGCTGGCAGTCACACACTGTTGCTCAGAGAAGGAAAGATTTCTTTCCAGGGCACATCAAAGCTTTTTACTCAGATGCCAAAGGTTCATCTGCCTCTCAGCCAGGGCTCAGCTGGAGGTGGTTCAGTTTCATTACAATAATAGCCTTAAAATAACAAGGTGTTAAAACCACCACTGGCTCCAAGTCTGTTGAAAAGTATTCTTGGGTTCACTAAAACCTTCCCCACCTCAAAGAGGAGGTTTCCATCGTGTCCACCTTTCCAACTGGCTCCTTCCCCTTTAGCTGTCCCCAAGCCAGGCAACTCTGCCAGCCCTGCTGATGTCCCATTCTCATGGGATGACTATACTTTTGGTAAAGGTATCTGTTCTTTTAGTTCACTGTTCTTTTCTCAAGAAATTCTCACAGCTGAATTTTCTCCAGGTACTTCTGTAGTTGTTCAGAGGTGTTTTTGCTTTCACTGCTTCAAAATGTGTTTCATTAGGAGGGTCCTTGCTGTACTGTGACTAGAAAAGCCTGAGTGACAGATTCACCTTTTACAGCATCTTCTTGTATTCATTTCTTTCAACAGAGGCTTTTTCATGGGACTGGTTCTTTCAGTTTTCCTTCTCTGAGCTCTTCTTATTGCAGAGGTTTTTCACAGAGCTGCCAATAATGACAGTAAAGGCTTTTCCCTGCACAGTGACTGATGTTGTAAAGCCCATCATTCCATGTGGGCTGCAGGAATGGTTCTATCTGGAGCAGAGAACCCATGATCAGCACCTGGCTCTGCAAACACAGCAATTTTTAATTAAATACCTCAGTTTTTTCGCAATGATCATGGTTGTAATCCTTCACAATTACCTCAAAGTGGCACTTTCTCCCATTCAAATGACTAATCTCCTGTAGGG
>VXBX01000030.1:224-16355 GCA_013400415.1 Scytalopus superciliaris
GGTGGGGCAGGGGAAGGGATGAGATGAAATGGGATGGGATGGGATGGGAGAAGCTCCGGGAGCGGGGCTGTGCGGCCCGAGGTGCCGCCCGTGCCCCCGGGGGGCTCTGCCTCTGGCACGGTCACCCTGCCCGGCCGGCCTTTATTGATTTATCTGAGCCCCGAGAGTTTCCGACGGGGGCGTAAAAGGGCGAGGAACTTTGCCTGCTCGCTCCTCTCGCCGTAAATCAGCTCGTTAAACCTTTCGCTCCTGCTGTCGATGAGCAGATATTTGCGATCAGGCACTTCATGGGGAGGGGGTGCCTTTTCCCCGTGAGCTCTTCTTTCTCCCTGCGGGGTGGAAAGGTGCGGTTCGACCGGGGCTGCTCCCGCTGAACCACCGCTTGCTCCCGTGTTTTATTGAGCTCGTCCGCTTCCAATCGCCTTGCTGGAGTGCAGGAGGGGAGAGCCGGATGGCGGGGATACATTGATGCCGTGTGGTTGCTGTGGGGTGTCCCGAGGGTGCGGGGGTTCCCTCGGGTGTTTCACGGGAGAGCTGCGGCAGTCGCAGTAACTTTGTGGCGTGTCCAAAGTAAGGCACGGCCTGAAACCTTCGCCACTTCGTGGGTTGTAGCGATCCGATGGACAAGGCAGCTCGGGCTCTGGTTAAATATCAGTGTAATTTCCTGCTTGAATGTTAATGGTACCTTTGGAATAACAGGCTGGCTAACGTGGGTGTCACTCTGTGTCAGGCTCCCTGTGTTCTGTGATCCCTTCCATGGGGGACTGTAGGTATTAAAATGCAAGCAAGGAGGGTCTTAAGTTACTTGGTGTGGTGCTGTTACTGGAAAAGAGCTGGTGTTCAAGGCCTTTTATGTTTTTTTTTCAATGTTATTATTGCATCCAATCCTTGTTGTTGGTTCTCTTAATCTGTCGACAAGTGTTTTTCAATGGTTTGTTCCTCTATTTGTTAATTTGGCGCCTCCTTTCACTGACTGTGTTGTCCCACATCTCCTTTTGTTTTGCTGACTCTTGCAACTTTCAGTCCTGTCTGAAAATATTTACTTTCTGCAACTGTCAATTGCTGGACTTAGTTTCTTATCCTTGTAACCCCAGCGTTTCTTTCTTGTTGGTGTATTTCGTTATTGGTTTGTTGTGTTGTTCTGTCTCATCTCTGTGTTCCGTTAGGTGGAGGAAGCTAAATTTGTTGTGCTTTGCTTTTCATTGTGCTCTTCCTTTCTGAGGACACCTGCTTGCCTACGGTCACAGATGTTTCTGCTGTGACTGGGGCTTGTGCAGCTTGAATATGTGCTTTGGCATTGCCATGTCACAGTCTTCAGGCTGCTGATCCTCCCCTTATCCCTTGGACTTAAGGCAGGACATTCACTCCCAGTTTTATACACGAGAAAGCCAAGATCAAAGCTTGTCCAAGGCACATGGGAGCTCTTTACTAGAAGAAATAATTGAGTTCAAGCCAACACTCCATCCAGGCTCTCTTTTAGCCCAGCTCAAGAGAACTGCCTGGGATGAGACAGGACTCCTGTGTGCACCTCTCATTGAGCTACAGTTCAAGAATGCTGGTGTGCCTCTGTTGGCTTTTCAGTCCAGCTTTTTTTGTGCCTTGCTCCCTGGCATGGTAAAAGCAGCCAGAGAGCCAGGAGGCTGGATTGGAGGAGCTGCAGGAAACTTGAAGTCACCAGTGGAAAAACTCCCATGCGTGCTGAATGGGAATGCTGACCCCTCTGCTGGTGGTACAGGAGCTTGGACTGACGTTTCAAGTTGTGATGCCAGGTTACCACATCTGTGCCAAATATTGCTGCCTTTGGACTAGTTGCAGCAACACAAGAGTCACAAAACCCTCTTATGCTCAGGGCAAAAGCTTGCCCAGCTGCACTTTGCAAACACCTGAAAAGGGGAAGCCTCATCTTCCCCAGGTGCCTCTAGTTGGTGGGGTAGGATTGACAATGATTGCTCGCCCTCTTCATCTGCCTGCTGTGGGTCCTTGTTTAATTGCTCCTGCCCGGATTGCACCTGAGAGGTTGCTGGGCCAACTAACCTGTCCCCTACCCTATAGAGCCCACTGGGAAGTCTCCTGCTGGTTCTATGGCTCAGGTCTGGTGACTCTGAAGCAGGGAAAGACTCCTGTTTATTTTAAGTCGTCAAAGGCTAATTGTTTCCTAAACAAAGTGGCAGTGAGGACATTCTATAAATAAGAAAAAAGTGCCCAGCACCTCTCCATGGCAGCAGATCTTGCTCCTTGAAGGGTTGAACCAGCTCAACAGGTGAGTTTTGAGGGAGATTTCTGTGCATTTTGGTGTATTTTTTCCTCACTTGCTAATGCAGAGATTTTTCACATGCTCAGTTTTCCCATAAAACTTAAAGCCAAGAGAAAGATGTAGCTGAGCTATTCAGATCATGTGCTGGGTCAGGTAAATATCTACTACAACCTGAGTGTGGAAATCTTCCTCTTGTGCAGTTGAGGAGGCCCAAACTACCTGTTTTAGGAGGCAGGGGATCCGTGCCCTTGGCCCTGTGTCTAGGTGAGCGTGCTGAGTGGTGCCAGGTGAGGGCAGGAGGCCTTTCCACACCTCCCTCTACAGCAAGGGTTTGGGAATTGCTGGACACTTCTCTGAGCTGGAAGAAACTTGTGTTCTTGTCCTCCTTGCCTCTGAACTGTTTCATTGCTATGAAACAGCTGTTGGATGTGAGTGTGAGGGCTCTGCTTTCACATTTGATCCTGCTTAGTCAGAAGAGGAAACTGAACTTCTCTTCCGCATCTGGGGCTGGCCCTGTAGGGTCGGAGGGGGGCAGGGAAGTCGGGCAGTGCTGCTCCAAATTCTTCCTCCTCTAGCTGTGTTTTGAGAGGCAGAGGTTGTGCTCAGGTTTTTTGGAAGAAGAGGTGTAACCACCAGGCTTCAGAAAGATGTTCCAGACTGTGGAACCCACATGGAGAGGAGCATCTCTGCCTACTGGTGCAGGGAAGGGTTTTAGGGCTCAGTATTCTCTGTTGGCTGCTGCAGGCCTTTGGATGCTTGAGGTACTGAGAGCCCAAACAACCCCCTGCTGTCCTTTCTGCTTGGCTTTGGGCTTATTCTGGATTTGGATGCTGCTCTGAGGTGCTGATGGTGTCACCTGACTTTGCCAATCTCCCACCTCCCCTCCTTCTCTTTTAAATAGGATAATGCTTTTGGATGTGTAAGCTGATAATCTTGCAATTTAGTTCAGAAAAGGAAACATTTGGGAAAAAGAATTGGTATCCATTGATAGCTTCCTGCCATTGCAGGATATATTTTGTACTGGATTATTGAGCTGTGCTAACATTGGGGTTTTACACGGTAAAACCTGGGCACAGTTGGAGGCTTCATGTCCCACAAGGAGGGTGTGGCAGAGCCAGGCAATGAACCCAGTGACCTGAAGTTGTCTTAGGCTGGTGTGTGAACCTCTGAGACCACCTTTCCCAGTGTTTTGGCTGTGAATGCTGTCAGTGATGCCTGCTGGGAATTAAAACGGTGTTAATCACCTCTCACTACAAGAAGGGGTGGGGGGAGGAAAGTGTTCCTGACTGGAGAGGTGGAAGGAAGAAAGTAAGTAAGGACAACAGGCAGGATCAGCTGTGGGCAAGTTTGAGGGTGGGCCTGTTAGTCACCGTGGGAAGCTGCATTCCTGTCTCACCTTCAGAAATGTGTTTCTGTGCCCTGGCAGGGAGAGATCTCATGGAATATAATCACTGGAGCGTGAAGCAGGACCCATCTGCTCGGTGATGTATGGCCAAAGGGGCTGAGATGGATTTCTCATCAGCAGCAAAAAGGGTGTTGTGGAGTATTTTTGCTAATTTTCTGCAGTCTAATGTAGTTTTTTCTTGAATGTTTTCTCTTCATTTTTCCAACTGCTTCCTGGAGCTTTCTTGTTTGAATTATCAGAGGTTCATTCAAGCTCCTTCACTGGGTCTTTGTGCAGTAGTTCAGCCTTACTGAAGTTGGACTTCACACCCAGGTTGAGTCAATGGGACTTTGTGAAGAGACGAGAAAGTGCTTTGGAAACAGCATAAATGAAAATACTCCAAATGCAACAAAGGCTACAATGTGTCACCTTAGTGGCTTCAGGAATGGTGCTAGGAGGAGAACTGTAGTGACTGGTGATGCTCCCAGCACATCAGTGCAGTGTTTGCATCAGAGCACTTATTTTTTTAGCCCTGCTCTCCTGCTGTCTGGAGATGTGGTTAAGGAGCAGAGTACCCATCCTTTAATTAATAGCTGATTTTTCTTTCATGTCCCAGCTGAAAAAAGGTAATGAGTGAGGAAAGAATGAAAAAGCCCGAAGAAAGTTGAGAGTGGCATAACTAGAATTGCTCATAATTTAATTCTGATATATATAGAATCAAATAATACCTAGAAGAGGGAAGGGAAGAAGCATTTCAACTTTCCTGTGGGCAAAAGTACCAGTATGTTCTATTTCCTAGGTACTTATCATCCAGACTAACAGCACTAATGAGATTTTAAAGTTCTGATTGTGTGTTATTTTTAAAATACGTTGTCAGAAATGTGTTCTTTTGGTTGTCTTCCTAATGCAACAGCCCTGCTTTGAATATATGCTAATGTGCACCTTTCAGCTGCGTGGGGTGTTGCTTTCCTGTGATAACTTCCTAAAGCATAAGCTATATTAGATGCATTATTAAACACTTGCATTGATCTTACAATAAATGCCATGTAAGTGGAGATGTAGACGCACAAATACAACTGCACCTCGCATACCTCGCCATGCGGTGCACATATCAAAGCTTGTATCCTCCCTAATTACCCACTCTCACTAGCAATTAGGCACGGCTCCAGCTTTGCTACTTCTAACAGCCCTATTTTGATGCTCGTTTGGAGTGTTGTAACAACAGTGCCATCGCTAAATAAACAACGAGACAAAGCTTTCCACAAAGCAGCCTTGGGGGGATGCAGCAGGAACGAGCCCCGGAGGGCTCAGACTCCCTTCAGAAGTTTTCCTTGTGCACGGAGCACAACTTGGGTGTGAGGGGGGAAAAAGCATTAATTAGAGTATTGTGATTTATGGGACATCCTCGGATCAGAGAGCTCCACATCAAGCAGAATCGGAGAGAAAGCTGGGCTTAGGGAAAGAACTGGTTGGTTAATGCAGGAGGGGGTTTTACCTGTAAGATGTGTGGTAGTGATGGAAATAGGAGAGGAATTTGGAATTGAGACAAAACGTGCTCCAACTTCTCAGCTGGGCTGTGGGTAATGAAAGAGAGGGGAGATTGTTTGACCTGCATGACTTAAAGCCTGTTTTAACTTCCTTTTACATGATGAGAGGACTAACTAAACTAAACTGGTGTTTCCCTGATTCTTGGTGTCACTAGAAATCACGGCTACTTTGTATTTTAGAAGTACCACAGAAGAAAGAGTCAGATCAGTCTCTGAGTTCCCCAGCCCTGGGATATTCTTATTTCCCAAGAGGCTCATGAACCCTTTGCTCAGCTGGAGTTTGAAGCCCTTGGCTGCTCCTGGTGCAGGCAGTGGCTGGAGCCTGAGCTGTTTGTCCTCTGCACGTGGATCTGCTGCTCTTCAAGGTCTGGTTTTTGCTGCCTTTGAAAGCTCTGCTGCTCCTGGTGTGATGCACTTGATAAGGGGTATTTATGGAAAAACCGGAGAAAGGAAAAGGAAAGGTCATTTGGGAGTTTGCAATTGTATTGAGGACATAATTCCTTTATGACTGATCCTTTTAAACTTTCATGTATTATATGTAAGTCTAATTCCACCTCATTACTTGGATCAGTGGTTCCACCACCATGTAGATGTGCAGAGACTTCCTGACACAGGTCCTGGTTTCACCTGTTCATGATGCTAAACCCTGATGGTTTAAACCTGTGGCTGTGTGGGAGGTGAATCCCAATTCCCAGGATTTCCAGCTGCTTTTCCTGGGCTGGGGTCCCAGGGAAGCCTCAGTTGTCCGGCTGCTTTGTGTTCCCTGTCTCTGGAAAAAGTCACTTCTATTTTCACTGAGCCAGAGCTCACTTCAAATATGAAACAAACTCAAACCAAGGAATTCCATTCCAGCAAGGTTGGGATTGCAAAATTGAGAAGGGAGTTAAACAAGGAAATCAAAGGCAAAGAAAACACAGGGTTAAAAGGTGCTTTATTCATGTCCTGTGTTGGGTCCTGCTGGGGGTTTTGAGGGGCTGTTGTTGGCTGTGGTAGCCAAAAGGTGCTCTCAGGAGTGGTGGGGTTGCTCTAGTGCTGGTTTTGTGTCTCTGTGTACTGTGATATTTCAAATGGTTGAGGCTGGTATGGTCTCAAACACTTGAATATTTGTTGGGCTTTTTGCTCCAACGGTTTTTGGCGCTGCTTAGGAAAAATGTGTAATTACATCACCTTCTCCAAGGGAATGTCTGAAGTAAAGTTTCAGTCCCTCAGAAAGAAACAGCAGTTTTAAGGTTATAACGCATTGTAGTACTTGGTAATTCTTATATACTAAAGTTTGTGCAATTCTTCTGAAATCTCCCTTTAGGTTGTTACATGAGTGAAGGTGTAGAGTTGAAATTTATATGGAAATACGTGGTGGAAGGAGCTTGCAAAGGCATATCCAGGCGTGGTTGTTACAATTTGACACTAACCTTTGCTACAGCTCCTCTCCTTACAAAGAATTGCTATTAAAACCAGTAGTCAGGTTTTTATTCTTTGACCTCTGGCAGATAAAAATCAATGTCATTTAAAAGGAACTCAACAAACAAATGCTGACAGGAGGCTTTTCATCCCAATCTCAAAATACAGCAACTTGTTGTGACTCGATGCTTGGAGTTCTTATCTTTTAGGAGCTTGTTTGAATTTCAAACAACTTCTTTATTCCCTGCACTCTGAGACCCACAAGTTAATCAGTGTTGCAGGGGCAGCTGAAAACTCCCTCGTGGAGAAAAGCTTGAAACCCAGAATGGTCACAAATTAAATGTTCCCTGAGTTCAGAAGTAATTTTCTTCCATTAACTTAAAATCAGTGTATATGCTCTGCAGGTAGGGCTGGGGCTGACTGGTCGTATATTGAGACCCCAAGCAGAGCTTTTTGCACAGCCTTGTTGGTTTTGGTTTAAATTCAGCTGGGCTTAGATTTCTGACAGGCTCCCCACTTGTCCCAGGTAACAGTGGTGTGCTTTGCTAGAATGCTCTCAGTCGCCTTTTCAGTCTGGCCCGTGCCTTTTTGTTGTTCAGAAACGACCAATAAAGGGAGGAAGCAAAAATGAATGTGTTGGGAAAGACTGGATATGGCTTTGGGAAACAGAGAGCAGGTCTTTGTGCAGTTATGAATGCTGAACAATGTTCAAGTGCATCAATGAGCAAGTTGTGTGCTTTCCCTCAAAGAATAAAAGTTTTAGGGCTACCTAGAAAGTTGGGGTTTTTTAATACTTCATGAAAAAAAGGTTAAAAAAAGGGGAAGTGCCTGCTTGTAGATTTTCTTTGGTATCTTGGACAATTTTGGAGGTTATCACCTTTTGCTAAGGTGGACTTCATTGCAGCCTGAGGGTGCCAGTGCATAGGCTGCTCTCCTGATCCAGGTTTGACAGGGCCCAGTGAGCTTGGCTTTTTACAGAGAGATGAAAAGTCAGGCTTAGGTGGAGAGTGTCATGGAATTTTGCTGTTCTACAGTGAGGTTTTGGAATAATCAGGTAGGGCAGTATCTGTAATGCTTCTCAGGCTGCAGGCAGAACTTACAAAGTCGAGCTTCACTGTCAACCAGTCCCATAAGTAATGAAATGATGTGCAATTATTTTGGATTTCAGGTTGCTTTATGAGCACTAAAGCTATTGCAGTAAATACAGGGAGTGCCAGTCTCAGCTGAAGATTCTCAGGTATCTTTGTAGGTATCCTTGGTGGTGAGGAGGTAACTATTTATGTGTGTCAAGCTGGCCAGGTTAATCAGAGGACTGGGGCAGCTCTGCTGGGAGGGAAGGCTGGCAGAGCTGGGATTGTTCAGCCTGGAGAAGAGAAGGCTTTGGGGTGACCTCACTGTGGCCTTGCAGTGCCTGAAGGGAGCCCACAGGGAGGGTGGAGAGAGACTATTCCCAAAGGGCTGGAGTGACAGGACAGGGGGGAATGGCTTCACACTGACAGAGAGCAGGGTTAGATTGGGTATTGGGGAGAAATTGTTCCCTGTGAGGGTGGGCAGGCCCTGGCACAGGTTGGGCAGAGAAGCTGTGGCTGCCCCATCCCTGGGAGTGTCCAAGGGCAGGTTGGATGGGGCTCTGAGCAACCTGAGATAGTGGGAGGTGTCCCTGCCCATGGCAGAGGGTGAGAATGAGATGATCTTTAAGGTCCCTTCCAACCCAGGCAGTTCCATGGTGTTCTATATTCTTATACTCAGAAAAAGTAACTACGAAAACAGTAGCCAGGTCTCACGGCATTGTTTCCTGTACAAGTGATCTGAGATGTAGATCCCACTCCTGCAAATCTGTAGATGTAAATTGCAAATATATCATGAGGCAGTTTTAATAAAGGACCTGTTGAACAGGAGCCAAGCTGAGATTTCTGCTTCCTTGGCTGGATCTTCAGGGGCACTAAAAGATGGATTAGGTTTTAATCATGAAACCCTTCAGAGAGGGCTCTGCTGTGGACCTGGGGCAGCTGCAGGGGTTGGGTCAGAGGTTTGTGTCAGTAGTGGCTTTTCTTGCAGAAACAAAACAAGGTCACGACCTGGCAGGCAATAAGTCTTGTCTGTATTAACTTTTGTAGTTGAGCAGGTTTTTCAGCCACTGATTGTAAGGACCAGTTTAATGTACCCAACCCCTTTCCCCCTGGAATATCTAGGATGTAGTAAAACCATTGCATGGGGGGTTTGGTTGTAACAGGTCCTTTGAGGCCACACTGTGCTTTAGGGTGGTGGAGTCAAACTCTCTTTCATCTGGACCATTTCCTTCCCAGATTAAATTCTCTCCTGTGTTTAGGCTGCTCTTAATGGGATGGTTTTACTCAAGTAGAACTGGAAGTGGGGCAGTGCTGGTTAGAGCTTTCAACAGGGATCTAATGTATGTTTAAAGGGAAATACTGGATTAAAGGGTGGGACACAAGGTTGTTGACAAATTGGGGAATATAGCCAAAGATTCCAGTGGGCCAGTGATCTTTTTATAAGAGTTTATTGCTAAGCTGTTGAATGCATTAATTGTTTTATATTGGTTTGCCTCAAAGCTAGTTAGTTTAGTAAATTTTCCATGTGTCAAGAGTTAAATATGTTTCTAAAGATGCAGAGTGAAGTTTATCATGACAACAAAAAGGTGTGCTGAAGAGAGTTTTACACTTGCTTATGCTCCAATGTTGGGGGGAACCTCCCTGACAGTGATAAGTATAATTATTCATGCCCTTCATTTGTTATGGAGGTGAGAGGTAAAATCCTCCCTCCTTTGTGCAGCCAGGTAACTGAAGAAATAAAAGTCATCACCCAAAGCACATACACTTGGAAAAGGCTGAGTAAAAGCTGAGTTCTGTTACCCAAGCAGCTTCTTAGAAAGAAATCAACATCATCAGGGCAAGCTAAACAGGCCTAAGTGAGTACAGAGAGAGGGTGAGACAAAAACCTCCATCAGAGCCAGAGAAAAACTGATATGTTGACCCAAGGGCAATGAAAATGAGTGTGCAACTGAGCACTGTTCTCTCTGAAAACTGCTCTCAAGCAAAATGCTGCTGGTTGGTTTGTCCTCTGTCCAGGAAAATAAGAATTCACAAATTCTCGGCCTCGGTTGGGGGATCTTGGAGGTATTTTCCAACCTAAATGATTCTATAAAGTTTTTTCTGAATAAGTGATCATGAAGAAAATACCTGGAGTCATCTCAGACTTCCCTTTATAGCAGAAACAGCCTTTAACTCTCCAGGACTGACATAATTGCTTGTGACTAACAATAATATGGTATCATGGGGTAGATCCAACTTCCAAAAGGGAAATTGGGCACTGGTGTTAGAGGTGCAAGAAATAAATATGCACCCTCAAAAGAGGCCAGAGGGAATTGCTATGATTTCTAATACAAGAACTGGAAGCCTTGCAGGTAGAATTAAAGCAATACTAAAAATGCCATCTGAAAAACGACCTTGGGTGCATCAGTGGGGGAGTCGAAGCAAAACCAGTTTCATCGTGACACTTTGAATGACGATTTGCAGGTGAAAGTGAAGCCTTTTTTTGGGCAGCAATTAAAAACTGTCTGGGAGAAGAGCAGGCAATACACCCAACTCTCAAACAGCCAGGTAGGGTCGGAAATATGTTTGCTGTGGTCCTGCTCTGTTTTTCCACAAAATCCAGGCGAGGAAACCTTTGGATTGCTTTGTGTTTGAGCCTCAGCAGAGGCTTGACTTTAGAAATGAACTTGCACACCAGTGTGGAAACAGGTATGAAAAGACAAAGGGGACTTGAGGAGGCGACAAAAATATAATGCAATTTTTAATCTCCTTGGGGAGAACTGTTGGTGCTTAAAATTTCAGACACTTTAATTTGCCTGAGGAAGAAATACACCTCAGTAATATGGTGAGGCATCTGAGGAGCAGCTTAGCATTTAGTTTTAGGAACTCATAGGGCTGTTCTTTCTGGGAGCAGATCCTTGGTGACCTCACCCAAAGGAACTCTTAGGAGACTACTTGCAGATATTTCCTTAAGCAGAAGATCAAAGAATTATTTCAAGGAACGACTCTGCTGAAAAAGGCATCACTTTTTCCTTTCCTTTCCTTCCCATAACTTGCAAAACCTCCTGAGTAAGATGCAAAACCCCCTGAATCGTTCCCTTGATGTGTTTATTCCTGGAATGGACTTCAGGGCAGCCTCAGGGTTTCACAGGAGACCCCGTGGGGGGATGACCGTGTCCTGCAGCCACCTGAAGGTGCAGCATCCCCTCAGAGGGGCAACATCAAGGTTTTGTGGTCCTGTCAGGCCAGCTTGGAGCTTAGAAACGAGGTGGTTGTGTTCATTCAGCAGTGGTGCTGGGGCTTTGACAGCGCTGGAATCGGGAGGGGGCCGCGAGAGGCGCGTGAAAAACGCGCCGTTCGGTGACGCTGCGAGCAGGATGTGGGAAAGGGCGCAGGAAATGTGATGTCTGCGAGGCACATCAGAGACAGAGCCCCAGTGGCAGCAGCATTTTCTGGGGGGGGGGCAGCACTGGGGGGTGCTGCTGGAGAGCTGAGCTTTTCAAATCCTGCCAGGCAATTGAGAGTCCTGTGGCAGAGTTGTGATTTGTTTCCCGAAAATCACCCGGTGCTTGTGGGGCACCAAAGGGCACTGCAGAACAGGAGAGGCTTGGCTGGGTGATTCCTGTAGGTTCAGAAGCAAGAATAAGCCTTGGTGGATCAAAGGAAAATTATAATCCCAAGTGTTTCACTAAGTCTTTGAGGCTGCAAGTTTCCTATCTCAGTGTGCCCAAGGGCTGAAGGGTGGGAATCCATAATAACTCCTTTCAGCTGTCTTATTTGATAAATTCAAGGGAATTAGGGCATTAGGTCCCATTGCTTTCGAGGAATTTAAAACAGGAGTGGATGAGAGTATGTGTTATACTCCAGAAGTTGTTTTGTTTCAGTATAAAGCAAATCTCTGTATTATAAAGGCATTTTGGTGGGACGTGGACTGTGTAGAAGATCAAACACTGGGCTGGAAAAGCTTGTTCGAGCCTGTTTGGTAACATGAGCATTTCTTGGCTTTAGTTTTACAAGGAAAAAAGTCTGTGAAATCCAGGGATTGACTGGATGTGAGTTGGACATAATGATTCAAGGAGAATTCAGTCCCAATTACACTTTGTGCCTCCTTTTTGTGTGTAGTTATGTCTTAAAATAGTCTACCCTTGTAGTGACAAGTGCATGCAATAGAGACCAAGGTCATGTCCAGATCAAAGAATGAACATTTCCAGCAGGCTGAGGTGGAACAGCATCTTTTCAGTAGCTGCTTTTTGTGTATTAACTCAGTTTAGCAGAGGTCACAGAAGAACTAAAGGAATTTTATCCCTTTAGCCTGAAAGGACTTAAAACATCTCATCAGTTCTTTCTAGCCACTTCAGTCCACTGAGGATAACCAAGATATTGTATTCCCAGACTTGCCTGAGTGCTGAAATGTCTTCAGGTGTCTTCAAATGCTTCAAATCCGGGTTGGTGGATGATGTTACCTGTTGGAGGAGTTTGGGAATTTCTCTGTTCTGCCTGGGTTTGATTGTTTTTATTTGATGGTGGTTTGAGGGATCAGGCCTGTTTTCCAAGGATTGCTGAAGACACTAATTATTTCTGCTAAAAAAAAAAACAGATGCAGGGTTTTTTCCCTCCCTGACTTTTACAGCCAGAAGAAATATGGTTGTATTTTGTAAGCTGAGCCTTAAATACCTTCCATAAGTTCTTGGTCTGCTCCATATAAAATGGGACTGAATTATTCTGAATGAAATGAAGCAGGTCATTCAGTTGAAGAGAAGAGGCAGGAGGATTTCCCCGTGCATTCAGTGAAACGTGTTGGTAGCTCTTCCAGGCCGAGGTGGCTCACTGTGGTTTGTTGTTTGCAGCATTTCAATCTCCTCGTGGTGGAACTGGAAGCCCCTTTTGTCTGTGTTGCTGAGCTCTGGCATCCTGAATCGGTGGTTTGTGCTGGCAGTGACACCCTGCAGGGGACATTTTGTACCACTGCCACTTCTGCCACAGCACTTGTGGTTGGTGGCAGGATGCCAGAGGGGAAATTTGGGCTGCAAAGGGTCGGCACAACTCGAGCAGGAGATCACAAGTGATTATCTGTTATCACTAAACAGTCTTTTGCACAGTTTCTGCTTCTAGGGGAGGGTGAAAAGTGAGTCTCAGTCTTGGGATGCCAGTGAGTTTTGGTTTCCTGTTTGCAGGGGGAGGAGATGCTCTGATCGTTGCCTGGATTAGGGATTTAACTCAGGAATTTGATGACTCCACACACTACCCAGTCCCTAAACTGATCTTTTGGGAGAGACCATGAATGTGAAGGGAGTGAGGATTGCCTGGAAGGAACTGCCACGTTCATTATAATAGTAGAGATGCAAATGACATGAGATCCCTGCTGGAAAAGGCAACGGACAGGACTTGAGCACTTCCCCAGCTGGCTGGTGGCTCTTTGTGCTCTGCAGACGATGGATTTTCTATTTGCAGACTGGTGTTCCCACCTTAAAAACTGGCACCTGGGTGTCCAGATGAATTTCTGTGCGTCTGGATTTCTGGTTTATTAGCTCTGCTGCAGGAGCAGCTGCTTTCAGGTGGGCCTTGGCCAGAGGGGCGTGCTGGGGGTGCTGTGAAGTCTCGTTTTGCACCTTCCACTGTGCTGAGAGGAGAGGAAGGGGATGTTTGTGCCATCCCTTGTGGATGGAGAGCTGAGCTCTTGCTGCCCAGCAGTTTTCTGGGCACTGTGTTGCCAGGGTAAGTCAGCAGAGAAGCTGATCCCCAATGCCAATTGAAACTCTGCTCCACAGCTCTGACAAGATCTCTACAAAGTCAGTTGGCAGGAACTAATGCATAACTTTGGTGAGTTTAAGTGCTGTGATACTTTGGTTTTGTCTGATTTCAGGATGACAGGTTAGATACAAGCTTTTCTGTTGTATAAACACAGGGCTTTGTACACAAACAAGTAGTTATTTTCGGCGATCATTTCCTAAGGGAAAAAATCAAACTTGAAAGGTAAAAATAAACAAAATAACATCCTAAAACTCCTTCAGATTAAAGGTTAGAGAAAAGCAAACAACAAAGGCTCAAGCTCACTTCCAATGGACATAATTGCTGACACAGAGCTGCAGACCAACCAGCCGAGCTGCACACTGTGAGGTGCAGGAGCAGGTTGTGATCCTTTTAAGTTACCAGAGTGCCAACATCCGGGCAGTGCAAGAAATCCTTGCCTCTGCTTCAGTCTTCCTAAGAAATATAATCTCTTTGGGTTTAAACCAATCCGTATTTCTGTCTTAATGGATCCCAAGAGAGCAGTTCACTTCTGATGTCTCGCTCTGTGCTGCTGGGAGAATCGATGTGTGAGCCTGCTGTGCTATCAGAGGTCGTCGTGCCTCTTGCCTTGGTGCGCAGCTTTTCCAGCCACCGGGGCTGTGAATGTACATTTGCTCTGAAAGCTGCTTTTCCTCGCTGGCTTCACATCACCGCTGAGCATCAGAACGGTTTCTGTGAGTGCTTCTCAGCCCTCTCTAAGCAATGCGAGTTCCCACACTTAAACAATTTAGTAGCTGATTGGTGCTAAGGGGTTTGAGTGTTGCTCAGAGACCCCGAGGCTCTGAAAGGTTGTAACATGAAACGAATGAGCCAGATCAATGTTTACTTTTGCCCTCGCCTGCGTTTGGGTCGACTTAATCCTTTTATTGCATGTTGTGATCTTGTAGCTCAAAACAGTGCCAGGGATGCTGCTTTATTTCCACGTGTCAAACCAGAAAATAGTGGAGAGTTTTCCTTCAGAGAGGGACACGGGGCAAGGCTGCAGCTGCAATTCCCAGAGAAAAAAAGCTTTGGAAGAGCATGTCTGTTCTAGCAGGAGGCCAGACCTTCTGCCACTCAGGCTGGAGCGTCTCAATGTCCTCTTAAACGGAAGTGTTAATCAAAATATAGCAGACTAATTGTTTATGTGAGTGGATGAGATTATCCCAGACAATGTGGGGCTGTTTGGCTTGGAGAGGGAGCTGTGTGACCGTACACAAAGCTGCACCGCAGAGATACTCAGTTGGCTTTTGGATTGGGCCATAAAATGTGGAAAGGTGATAAAAAGGGAGCTGATTTTTGAGCGGGGGTGCTCGGCTATCTTTTCCGATCGGCTCATAGCTGCGGAGCATTATTTACTATGCACAAATGAATAGGGATCAGGAGCTGAGGCAGTGGGCTGGTTTTTAATCTTAATGTGCCAGGCAGCGGGTTAACTTCTTGCGATAATGTGTCCGAGAAGGTTGTGGAGTGATAAGGAAAAGCTTAGAATAGTTTTACTGGGCTGAATATTATTGCACAATATTAGATTAGAACTTTTTAAATGGGGGCTGTGTACACCAATTAGCTTGTTTAACTTGAAACTAGATGTGAACTTTGGTATATATATGTTTTTTTGTTGTTGTTGTAATGTCCAGGTTCCCCTGGCAGGGAAAGTGTGCAGTGGCTGCTACAGTCAGTCCCTGTGGGAACCAGGGTGGCAGGGATTTAAACCTCGGGATCTCAGGCTTGCCTGTAACTGCATTTGAGACCTTACACTGACACAAAAGGGTGGAATGCACCAAGCACCCTTCCCTGGGAATAGCTGCTAAGATGCATTCAATTTCCTTATAATTTTCCCGTTAAGAAAATAAAAAAGAGTGGCCTGAGAGAGGTGGAAAGGGAAACAGGGATGATTTCTGTTGGCATCTGTTGCCTCCGTGGTCCCTACCAGCTGGTCATGCAGGAGTAAGTAACCAAGAGTGACTTACTCCATCACCCACCTTACTCCAGCTCCTCGTGGCAGCTCCATCTTCCAGCCAGGTCATTTCTTTTCTGCTTGTATTGTTTTTCCACCCCCTACTCATGCCCCACCTCCCTGAGACCCTGCAGCCCTGCCCCTGTGCCATCCCACTGCCAGCCTTTCTCACAGATTGGATTTTCCCCCTTCCCCACCCACCTTGCTGGACACCCACGGGCACCAAAACCTTTTTTTGCTGTAGCAGGACAAGCTAACCCCCCCCTTGTTGCAGCCAGGACTCTGCTCCAGGTGGGAAGAGCTGATCCCAGTGCTCTGACAGGTCCTGCCCGTGAATGGAGAAGGGGAAATGTTATTTTTTCCCATGCATACAATGCAAGGAAGCTCTGTAATAAACGCAGGGAGGTGACAAGGCCTTCCCAGCACATCACCTTCCAACACTTCTCCATCCTGTCTCTCTGCTCCGGGTCCTGCTTGGCAGGGCTCCCCTATGGGGAGGTGCTGGGCAAGGATCGTGTCCAGCACCTGAACTTCCCCCAGCTGGTTCCTGCCTCTGCCAGCCCCTGGGGCTTGGCCTCCTCCTGCTTTGTCCTGTCCAGGAGATGAAGGGCACCTCTCCCCTAGATTTGGGCAAAAGCAGATCTCCTGCACCTTAACACAATGGAGCTGGCTGAGTGGAGGTGCTGCTTCACTGCTCATTAGCAAAAGGAATAATAAAGTGTCCAGAAATCAAACTGAAGACGAGAGGGGTGGGCGGGTGGGAGGGAGGGTGG
>VXBX01000030.1:16389-69526 GCA_013400415.1 Scytalopus superciliaris
AGGGAGGGTGGAGAGAGGAAATACTTGGAGATGTCTGCAGTGCTTCCTGTTTGCTTCTGAAAATTATGAGTCAGATCCCCCAGAAACAAAAGAGAGGGGTTTGAAAAATGGCAAGATGTTAAAACAGGAATCATTTGTTCTCTCGGGCTCCTGGTTTTTGAGCTTTGAGGCTGTTCTTCACATTTCTCTGGGCAGTGGTGGCAGCAAGGAACACTCTTCTTCTCAGTGAAAGCAGAGTGTTTTTAACATGTATTAATACAGCATCAGGAAGCAGAACAATAGAAAAGATAGCAAAGATCACGAGATCTGGAATAAAATGTGGGATGACCTCGCAGTTCTTCCAGAGCTGATTGCTTTGGCTTGAAAGGCTTTTTCAGCCCGAGTTAGGTGTGACCCTGGAACTGGTTTGCCTTTGCTTTATGAGATATATACTTTGGCACAGGAGGGAGGGAGAAGGTGCCTTGTCTGTGCCTGGATCGTGTTTGTCTGATCCAGAAAGAGCGTGTTCCTTTTTCCTGGGTAAAACACATCCTGCCTGCTGAAAAACGGGGGGGGTTTGTAACGTGAGCATGAATAGGTGAGTGCAGCAGCAATGCACTTTAAGGGGGAAATAAAGGGGGTATAATTGTTCCACTTCTGGTATCACCAAGTGCAGGCTTCTCTAGGAAACGGGGATTTCTTTGTTGCTCTGCCATTTGCGTCCCAGTAAACGTATGGAAGTGATAAAAGACTTCAGTTCTCCAAGCAGAGCCTGATTGTTCACAGGCATTTCCCCCCCCCCTTTGCGAGGAGATCTGGAAGCATTTCCTTCACCTGAAAAGAATGCTGCCAGACTGGAGGGCCTGACTGGAAAAGGCCAAGCTCATTTCTTTGGAACAGAGCTCGCTGTTAAGACACACCTTGTTGGGTGATACACCTGACATTGCTCTGTGGGGCTCTGCAGAGTCCCTGCTGAGGGCACAGGTGGAGTGAAACACGTTCTGCTCTGTGTTAATAAATTAACACGTGCTCTGGGGTGCATTCTGAGAAGGGGCTGAAGCAGTTTGGAGGGCGAACCTGCTTATATTACATCATTTTTCCCCCTTCAAAATGCTCACACAAGAAGCACAGCAGGGCACAGGCTCTTTTCCCACCTTTGCCTTCGTGCCCATCGCCCTGCAGAGAAACCTTCATTTTGCTGCTTGTTGATTCTCCTTCTTCCCAACTATTTCCACTGTGGAAGGAGCATTTCCTCCCCAGGCTGCTGCTCCCTGGAACCCTCTCAGGCGAGTGTGTGCAGGTTGGCTGAAGTGTGGCCAAGGGCTCCAAAAACTGCTCCCAGCAACTCGGGGGGAGCAGCTCGGAGAGAACCTGGAACAGCTCCCAAAATGATCTCTCTGCTCGTTTTATTAAAAAAAAAACCCCAAAGTAAATAAAGCCACTCTTAATTTCTCAGCTGGTTTTTGTTTGGAAGGTGCTGGGGATTTTTTAACTTCAGAATAAACAGAAAAACAAATAGAATACGCAAAAAAAAATACCCGGCCCTGCTGCATTTGTAAATATTTATGGTCGCAAAATGAAAATCAAAATAATAACCACCCCCCGTTGGTGCAAAGATACCGCTTGTCCTTTAATAGCTGTGCCTTCGAGATGGTCTGTGGGGCAGCTAAAGGAATACTCAGAGGATATGAAAAGCTCTGGGTCAGGTGTTTAGTTGCTGTAGGAATTTGACTAATTTCAGTGCAATTACTCATGTTCACACTGGACTTGTCACCGTTTGAAGGCCTCCTAAACGAGCCCTTTCTGCATTTGGTACCCCGACACATAACAAAGTTCATAATATGGGGTGGTTTGGTATCTGTATTATCTAAAACAGGGAGGTTTTTTTTTTTTTTTAAACCTAAGCAGAAAATGAGATGTGTACATTTTGCTGTTCCTGTGTGAAATAAACCCTGCAAAACGGGGAGAAAAAAAATCAGCATTTAGATCGAGCCACGTTTTCCACGCGCATTTTTATGTAGCGTGACGTGGGTTGATCTGCCAGATTAATCCCTTTTTATGGTACAAAATGGAGAAAGAAATTTGCTTGCTTTCTGGGATTTACGTTCCAGCTTGTTTGCAGGACTGATAATTGGTGTGTATTTGGGTGTGTTCGGCTCTGTTACTGTCCCAGAAGTTGTTGGTGTTTGTTACAGACCTTGCCAGTAGCATTTGAGGCTGGTTTGTGTGCTTAAATAACTACATTTTACCTTATGCTGCTTCAGCCAAGCCTCCTAATTCTCCTCTTTCTCTTACGCTTCCCTTCCATGGTAAGGGTAGGTGTGACTGCCTTCATTACCATTTCCAGGGGTGAAGTCACTCCTTGATGGCTGGGCTGATACTGGCGTTTCCCAACAGCGTTTTTTCTGGGCAAACCTTTCCCTTTTCATTAAACGCTGTTAACAGTGAAAAATTCAGCCTTTCTGGCTCCCTTTATTAGCACATCATTCTTCAAAGCTCTCCTTTCAGGGGGGTTTCGCAAATACCTGTGATGGAGCCTCAATATACATAATAATTCCACTTCATCCATCCTTTTTTTCCAATGAGAGAGCTGAGTTGCAGACTTGTTGCAGGTGGGAGCAAGCAGAGTTAAAGTCATATATTTCATCTTGATTTTCTGCTTTACTTCGAAGTAAGCATCATGTTTGTGTTGGGCCAAATCCTAGACTTGTTCCACAGTGGTTGTATTCATTATGGAGCTACTTGGAGTAAGGATTAAGTAGAAGAGCTGCAGAAGTTGAGGGTGTGTTTCAAAACTTCAATGAAAGAAGCTTCAGTGTGAGGTGCTGATGCTGCTTTGAATTTCACCCCCCCGCCCCAGTGCACCTGTGGGAATGAAATCTTTCCCTTGGAGAGACATCAGTGGAAATTCATTCTGTGAGTAAGTTCAGAAGGAGACAAGATTTCATCCCCCCCCAAAAAAAAAAGAAAATGTTAGTCATGGAAAAACTGTCCAACCTTCAAGGTGATGTGTGTTAGTGGCTCTGTGTTCTACCAGCCACTGCTGCCTTCAGAAAGCTTTCCTAACACTCATTTTCTCCTTTCCATTTTTGGGCTTTAAAAGGATTTCTTAATACAAACTTCACCCAAAAGTGCTCTCCTGTTGAGAGTGTTTTCCCGTTAAATGCCTTCAGGCTCTTGCAACGTCCTCGTGTGACAGACTCTTACTTTTCCTATTAAAAAAAAAATAATAGAAGAGAAAGAAACCAAGAAAGAAATGGGCCATTTCCTCGGGTTTGTGGGAATGTAGGTCGTTTCTGAAGGCACTGAGAGGGGCTGAGTGCAAAACACGCCTGGGAGCAGCAGCATTTTGGAGAAGCGTGGCAGGACTTTGTGTGACTGGGGAGGGGGTTGGGTGGGATGGGCTGGGACACCTCCTGGCGTGCCCAATTCCCCGTGGAATCTCCTGAGCTGGAAGGGACCCACAAGGATCTTTGAGTCCCTGCACAGGACACCCCAACAATCCCACCACGTGCCTGAGAGTTTTGTCCAGACCCTTCTTGAGCTCTGGGGTTGCACCCACTTCCCAGTGGCAGAAAATGGGTGTGCTTGGCACCACTGGGTATGTGTTGTATTGATGTGCAAATGTTTATTTCCTTGACAGAAATGAGCATGGCCAAGCTAAGCTCAGCTCCCTTTTCCTCCTGCATAAATGGCTTTCCTGTCATGCAGTCCAAGAAAATTGCAAAACCAGGACTAAAATGCAAGAATCAGGTTTTGTCCCTTCCACTGTAATCTCCAAATACCATTGGATTCCTCCACAATCGTTTATTTTCTCTCCATCCTTACAATTTAATTGAAATTGCACAATGTTTTAAATGTAAATAGCGCTATTAAATGGGTTAAACAAGTTCTACTGAACAGAAGTTTTGCAAGCTAAAAGCCTGTCTGGATCCAACACAATACAAAAGAAAAACAAAGTGACATTGAGGATTTATAGTTGGATTACTTAATTGAACAGGAAAAACTTTTGCTTTTGTTTTTCCCCCCCCTCTGACAGGGCAGCAGGTACGGTTACAAGAATAAATGAATGCACTATCAGATAAGGATAAAAACTTTAGGGCTAATTATTTGTGCAGTTGTTAATGGAGTTTTGTTTTCCCAGAGTAAGGGTATTCATTTCATAGCTTCTTTCGACCCGTGTTGAGCTTTGTGATTGTGGCATTTAAAATTTGTCCAGAAAGGAAAGGCTAAAGTTGCTAAAATTTGGGGCAGGCAGGAATCAGACTTTCTGGTCTCTCTCTCTCTCCGTGCTGTTGGACCTCGTTGGCTTGTAGGGAAGTGCTTTAAATGTTGTGCACTGTGATCCTGCTGTTTATCAAAAGGCATTTGTAGCATGGAATTTTCCTAAATGGTGCAGAGATTTAACAGCCCCGCTGTAAGTGCCGTCCTAGTGTAGGAGGCCCTGAAAGATCACACGTGTGAAAAGACCACGGTGTAAAACTTTGGCTTTGGAAAGAGACAGGGAAAAGGACAAATTCCTTGTAGTGGGGCCTGAATCAAAAGCTGTAAAGCTTTTGGAAGAGGACTGGTAGTCATAAAGGAGTATGAACTCACATTTTGGGAAGGGTGAGGTAGGATGACTGCAGATTTTTGGCAGGAGGCTGCTGGAAGCACACAACAAGTGGGCTGACCTAGATGCCTGATAAGAGGCTCAGTGAAATGAGAAGTGGGTGTACTTGAAGAAGAACTGGGTGGACCTGATTGTTTTGGCACTTGGGCATTTGATGCTTGATTTCCAGGGCAGCAAAATTTGAATAACCTATTGTTTGGTATGGGTTGGTTTCTCAGTGGTATGAGCTACACCTCTGTTCCCAGTGGCTCCTGGATGCTGGGATGTGTGGAGCTTGGGTGGCAGGAGGTCTGGAGGACTGTTCCTCATGAGGGTGTCTGAGGGGCAAAGCTTTGGGGGGCTGGTCCACGAGGGAGTATCGAAGTTATGTGGTTTTGGGGTGTAACCTCAGCATGGTTTGTAAACTGATGCTGAACAAAGATGTTGCTTGGCTCTGCAGGCAGTGAAAATGTCCAGCTCCTCTTGCTGATGTCTGTCAGCAACTCTGCCCCCTCCTCCTCCTGCTGCTCTCCCTCCGTTTAAGAGTGTAAGAGGTGAACAACTGAGAGTGTCTTAGACTGAAGACATTACCTCTATGTATTCAGCTTTTCGAGGAGTAAAGTACTCCACAGACGTTTCAAGAGTCCTGACTTCTGTGTAGTTACATTTGTGAGAAAGCCTATGTGTTTTGTGCTTGTTTAGGTATTGTTTTACTTAATAATACTGACCGTGAATATTGGCTGGAAATTCTGTTGGTAGGAAGACACAAATACGTTTCAGGGTAGTATTTTTTTTTAAATTGAAGGCCCGAAGCCTGGGTAGATGATATTATGTGGCTGCTTTCTTCAAAAAAGCATCTTACGTTGTGAGAGAGACCTAGAATTCCTGGGGCCCATTGTAATTCATTTCCTTCCATTGGTTTGTGTTCTTTCAGAATGCAGCTGTGTCTCAGGAGTAAATCTGAAATAACCCATTGCTGTGAACAGTCTTTCTAGGGTTGTAGGTATAGAACTATTCCTTGACTCTTGCACTACATCTGCAAGTTCCTAGAAACCTGTGATGTACTTACCTTTAACCTGTTTTAGGTAATCAGGGTGGCTTGTAGGACACGAAGACTTACCCAGCATATGATTCATCCCTATAAACCCAGGCACCACCAGCCTTTAGTGCCAACATACCTTATCACTTCTATTGCTCCCACCTGGTGCTGCTCCTCCCATGGCTGTGTCCTCCCTCCTGCTTCCCCAAACACACAGCCAGTCCCCACTGGCCCTTCACAGGCTCATTCTGTCTTCTCTTCCAGTGAAAGCCCCTACAAACCTGGCAGGAAGGTTTGGTGGGAATTCCTGCCAGTTGTTCTTTCCCTCCTTCTGCCCAGTGCCCGGTATTAGAAGCTGTATGGGAAGTATGGAGTTGTTTATATTAGGCAAGTTCTAAATACAAACAGTTTTACGAGAAGTTGATCCTGTCCCTGTGTTGCTGGAACAACATAAGTGAGATGCAACACACTTGAGCCTGCTTGGAAGTGCATTTGCACAGGTGCCACCTTGCCCCTGGAGTGTATCACTGCTGTGATACACACATGTGGCTTTGCAGGGGGGGAGAAGGGATGGATTTAACTCCACCAAATTTGATGGGAGAGGAAAACAGAACTCTGCAGGTTTGTGCTTTGATCACTTCACAGGATATGGTGCACTGTCCTGGCCAATGCCTAGGGAGTTCCACCTGGACATGAGGAAGAACTTCTTTGCTGGGCAGTGACCGAACACTGAACAGAGACCAGAGAGGAGTCTCCTCCCTGGGGATATTCCATACCCATCTGGACACAACCCTGTGCCATGTGCTCTGGGATGGCCCTGCTGGAGCAGGGAGGTGGGAGCAGATGCCACACTGTGATCCCTTCCAACCTGACCCATCCTGGGATTCTGGGATGGTAAGGGAGAGTTGAAAGCTGCCTTTGCTTTTCCCTTGCTGCCTGTCTGAAGAAGCGCAGCTTAACTCCTGGGCGTTGGATCATGATATGGAGCTGCTCTTTCTTCCCCTGCAGGGAGTGGAAAAACTTGCCCTGGCTGCAGTGGGAGGATGGCTGGGCATCTACGCCAAGCAAATGCCATGGATGTTGTCGCTTTCAGCCCCTAATTCTGCAATTAGTGAATACAAAGGGCCCTGCGTAAAGTCCAGGGCTGTAATTACCCCTTTGGGTTTGCTGATGATTTATCTCAGGCACCAGGGAGCTGCTGTACAACTTAATTACCACAGCACTGCAAGGTACTTGGAGGCAACTCAGCATAAACCAGGTATTTATTGTGCTTGCACAGCTGAAAATCGTCTCATACATGTGCAGGGACCTCCTCTGTGATTTAAATGCTGCCAGTGTATGAAAAACTAAACCACAGTCATGTGTGTGCCAGGTGCTGAATGGCAGCAGAGAGCACAAAGCAGCCTTGTCTGCAGTCCAGAGGAAGAATTAAACCCCTTGAAGTTTGCCAAAGCTTCTCTGCTGCTATCACGGTCAAGTGGCTTGAACACTGGCATCATAATTTGGATGGGTATTTAATTAACATGCAAATTTGATGGTATGGTACAGCAATTCCTGCCTTTATGGGAAAAGTCTAGTCTGGTGCTCTTTGGCCTCCTATGCAAAGCAGCAAGTGAGTGATCTGAAAACACGCTGTGCTGTTGTCTGACAGACACCACAGCTGGCCAGGCCCTTTGCAGCCCAAGCCTGTTGTTTGGTTTCACACATCTCAAATGGATCTGTGTGCAGGTTACAAGGGGCCCCAATTGCTGGTTGTCTAACACAGCCACCCACCAGGGCTCCAGTGGCAAACCCACAGCTGCCTTTGGCTTGGGATAAAGTGGGGTTGGAGCATCTTGAATGGGGCAGCAGAGGAAGTGGCCTGTGTTTGAAGAGCCTCCTCTGTTCCAGTCTACAGAGCAGGCTGAAGACTTGCATGGATGTGCAACTGAGCTCTCATCAGCATTTTAACAGCACCTCCATAGTAAACAAGCAGTTGTTGAACTCTTTGAGGGTCAGGCAGCTGGAATATGGGATGAATGGCATTCTGTGGTGATTCTGAGGATTAAATTCTTGGAAGGCTGCTAACTAGACAAAGCAATACTTTATTCTTTCATCTTGTGTTGTAAGAAACAGAGGTGGGAGAAGCTGAGGTGCTGAGCAAGGGATCCAGAGATGATGATCCTGCTCTGTCATGTCACTGCCCTGCCACGTGTCAGTTAAATCTTCTGTGCTCTCATTTCATGTCTATAGGATGGGAGCAGCAGTCGTTTCTTTCTGCTCTGTGTTGTCTGGTGTCCTTGGTTCCTGATGGCTGCAGAACTCATTTCTGGTCCTTGCCTTTGTGCCTTTAGAGGATGCTTTTAAAGACAAGGAATTTTGACGTCTGTTCTCTGAAAGGCCGGAGTGTTTGAGCACTGCAGCCCACTGGCTCAGAGTGTGCAGGATCTCTTTTGGTTTTCCCAGCACCAGCACCTGCTTTCCTGTATGGCTTTTGGTTCAGGGACATGCCATGGTGAAAGTTCTGCATTTCACCCACGGTTGTAGTTGTCACAAGGGTGCTCAAGTTGTCACCAAGAAACACAAGATGTTCCTTGTGAATTGTGGTTGGATTTCAACACACTCCCCCTCCATCCTGACAGTGCTTGAGGTCAGACCTAAGGGGTTCATCCTGAAAGCCTTTGAGGGGTTTTGCTGAGAGTGGGAAGTACTTCTAGGCACTGAAATCTTTTGGCAAAAACTCCTGGTAGGGTAATCCTTGAAAATCACCTGTCTGTGACTCCAGGTTTTAGGTGCTGTTTATAGAAAGCTTTGACCCGTTAGATCATGGACAGAGAGCATCTTTCAGGACCGACTCTTCCTGAGTCCTGCTCGCTAATCCTCCCTTTGTTCTTATTAAGCCTGGCCTAACCTAGACTGTGAAAAAAACCCCAACTCCTTAGAGTTCCCTGCGTGCCTCCTGGAACCATTTCTTTAGTTCCTCTTCCTCACTGACACCTCACATTTGCATCCAAGTGTGTTCTGAGGTCAGAGCTGCCGACTTCCAAAATTCTTTGTCACTTTTGGCTCCTCCTTCTTGGAGCTGCAGCCACACTGGGTGCTTTGGCAGCTTGCTAGAGGGGGAAAATTCACCAGCTTGAGTGAAAACACCTATTTGGCTGAAGCCAAACTGTGCTTTTTCTGGCAATTTCCAACAAAAACGCTGCTAAGACTATTGCTGTGAAGTGGCAGGGCAGTAGTATGCCCTTAAACGTGATTTTCCTGACTAATTGTTTGAAATGGGCAAATTATTTACAGGCTGCTTCCTGAAAGGAAGCTGAATTTATGTATGGGAAGTTCTGAGATAAGTTTAACAATTCATACTTCTGAATTTTATTATTTGGCTTCTAAAATATTGCAAGAAATGTATTAGATTTGTTATTCAGATATTCTGCTGTGGATTGAAGAAGTGCTTATTCGTTTTAGCAAAGGAAAATACGGTCCTGGGAGTTTTCATGGGAGCTGAACCTTCACTCCACATTCCTCCCCAGGGGAAAGACTGGAAATGGTGAAGGAGAAAATGAGAGCTGCAGAAAAACAAACTGTTTCTGATGGAGGGTTAATGGGCCCTCATGAAGGAAAACAAGGATTTTATATGGAGCATCAATGGGGGTGGTGTAACAAAAGGGCTTTCAAGTGGTTTCGGATGAAATGGGATCAGAAACACAGGCCACAGTTCAGTACAGCAGAAGAAATTCCCTTGGTTAGGCTTAGTAACTAAATAATGGGGTTTCTAAGTTTTTGGGGTTTTTTTTTTGTGCTAAATGGGAGAAATGGGTAAGTGTCTGTCTCTGTGGTGTGACAGGCATGTCTGTGTTTTATGTGCACTGATGGCAAACACAGTGAGTGTAATAACCTTTGGTTTTCCAGGTTAGTGGATGACCGGTGTGTGGTTCAGCCCGAGGCTGGTGACCTTGCCAACCCTCCAAAGAAGTTCAGAGGTCAGTAAGTGGGGATAATTTCTCTTTAAGGTGAATGACACATTTTGAGAGCTAAAGACAGAACTTGCCAAGGCATGAGGGGCAGGTGGGAAAATAAGGGAAAAGGGACTGGTTTGCTTGCAGTCCAAGAGTTGGTTGCTGTTCTCTACACTGAAGGTTGGATGACAAGCTCTTTGTTCCAGCCCTGCTCCTACTGCCAGTGGGGAAAAATGAGCCTGGGAGGTCCAAAACTGCTTGAGCTGCTGGATTGGTTATTTCTTTTAAAGATAAGACAGCATTTGAAGGACTATCCCCCCATTTTTTTTTTGTCAGCTTTTTGTTTTGCTTTGGCTTAAAACCGTATCTGATTTTTTTTTTTCAGCTTGACCTTGTAGATCTGAATAATTGTGGTGTTCTGCTGATTGGGAAAAATAACAGTACACTGACAACATGAGGTTTCTAGTTGGGTGCTAAAAAACCTACACTATTTGCTGAGCCTAACTAGACCTCCTTCGGCTTCAAAGGGCTTGGGTTCACACAACTTATGGAGGACAATGAGTTCCATGGCTGCTTGTATCTATTTTAAATGATCCATCCCAAACCATTCCATGATCTCAAGGGGTTGCACTGACATTCTTAACCTTATTGTTTTATTTCCAATGTTTATGTGTATGCTATTACTGCAAAAAAGAAAAAAAAAAACCCAAACATTTAAACCACTGAGAGACCAAAATCCTGATTTCCCAGATCATTCAGGATTTTTTTTCGCATTGTGTATTGAGGAAACAACAGCAGTTGGTTCCAGTTCCAGCTGTGTGAGCATTCAGCCTATTGGCAGGCCCTGGAAATTGAGAAAGTGAGGGTGTATACTTAGAAAGTAGGAGCCCCTTGCATGATTAAATTACTTTATAGCAGGGGTGGGAGTGGCACCTACTGCGATTTCATCCCTTCATGGTTTCCAGATTGCACAGAATTTCAGGTGGGGATCCTTAGGACAGTTTTTCTGTCACTGCACTCCCCTGATATGTTCCTAAAGTGGAGTTTCTAGATGAGACTGAGGTCACTGGGAAAGCTTTGTGGTAGTGCAATTGCAGAATACATCCCAAATTCTGCAGTCTGAACGGGGGTTAAAAAGACAACCTTAATACTTTCATTGCCTGGGGTGTGAAGGATTGATTTTATAACTTCAGAAAGTTGTTTTATTGCACTTCTGCGTTGTTCATTTCTAACTTCAAAATGCAAAGAAGGGAAAAGCTGGCAGTGTCGTGTGTTGAATTTTGGAGGTTTTTTTTTTTTTTGGGTGAGTGATTTCAGCAGCATCAGGTGTGTCTGGGCACTCTGATGCAGAGTGCAAGGTCACTGCACTCTCAGCACTCGTGGAGGTAGAACAGATGTCAGGAGGGGCGAGACACCGCCAGGATGCACAGCTGGGTTTTGCTGCTGGGGAATGGTTTCTCTCAGTTGTGGCTCTGTTCCCTGTTGTAACCCCTGGCTGTTGCTTGCATAACACACCCCTTTATCTCTTCAGCTGCTTTTGCTGCCTCTTCTCCAGAGCATTTAACCTTTCCTCCAAGTCAGATCCTCCTCTTCTTGGGGATTCCCCCTTGTCCCTTTCCCATCTGCCCCAAAGCCTGGTAGTAGCCACTTTCCTCCTCCTCCCTGCTGCCTCTCGCCTTCTAAGCTCTTCTAATTTACTGTGCACCCAGGCTTGGCTTAATTTTAGTATTGCCAGCATTGTGGTAGGATGCAAATTTGGATTAGCTGCAATATAAAATCACAGGATGCTTTGGATTGGAAGGGACCTTAAAGATGATCTCATTCCACCCCCCTGCCACGGGCAGGGACACCTCCCACCAGCCCAGGGTGCTCAGAGCCCCATCCAACCTGCCCTTGGACACTCCCAGGGATGGGGCAGCCACAGCTTCTCTGCCCAGCCTGTGCCAGGGCCTGCCCACCCTCCCAGGGAACAATTTCTCCCTAATATCCTATTTGAATCTTCCCTCTTTCAGTTTAAAGCCATTCCCCCTTGTCCTGTCACTGCATGCTTTTTAAACATGTCTTTTGCCATCTTTCTTGTAGGCCTCCTTTAGGTACTGGAAGGTGCTATAAAGGTCTCTTAACACCTGCAAGAGAAAATAAATCAGTGAAAAAGTGAGTTTTGTGATCCCATTTGATGCAACCCACCATTCTCTAACATATTGTTGGGGGTTGCATCCAGGAACACTTTCGTGCTGCTTGATATATCCATAATCAAGGTGCTGCAGCAAAGATAAAGCCATTGTTTGGATACTTTCTCTTTCATCTCACAAGTCAAATTCCAAGAGTGGGAATAGCAGGAGTGTTGCTGGGAGCACAGCAGAAACTGGGATTTAGTGCCTGGTACTGTGGTGTCTCTACTGTAAAAGCACCCCAAAGCACATCTCTGCCATGCTTTGTTAATTTTTTTAGCTCTCCTTAGAGCATTCAGGCAAAAGAGTTGCTAAATGCTGTTCTTATAACCAAGACATGTAAGCAAAATCCATGTTTTTCTCCCCAAGCATCTTCTGGGAAACAGCATTCAATTAAAACAGCAAAGTTAATAATAAACGAAACCAAAACTGCTCCAAGTAGGTTCTTGACATAAAAGGAAGACTTAGGCATGAATGGTTAATTGAATTATTAGACACAAGCAGCTGAAAGGAACATCTCCCAGCAGGCTGAGTGGGGCCTCTTCAGTCATAGGAACTGCTGTCTGCAGTGTTTTTATCCCTGAGAGCCGAACTGGCGTGGATTTGGGGTCAGAGCACGACCTGGGAGTCAAAGAAGTATGAGAAAAAACATGTTTCTAACAAGATGTTTAGATTTCAAGGGCTGACTCTGAAAATGAACATCACAGGGCCGTGTTTGCTCTTTTTTTGGTAATATTTTATCAACCCTTTCCCCAATGGGAAATAAAATATTGAAAATAAAGGGGTTTTTGAAGTATTTGTATCTCTCCTACAGAGTTCACTCAGAGAGCAAATTAAGGTACCGAGCCGCTGGCCTGAAGTGAAAGTCTGTGTGAAGGAGTGTCTCAAAATAGCAGTTTCATTTTTGTTATGTGTTTACTTTTTTTTTTTTTTCTTCTCTTTTTGAGTGGGTGGTTGCTATTCTGGTTGTTTCAGAACATCCTACAGGACGGGGGTGTTGCTAAGCCGAGGAAAGCTGTGGTTGCTTTTCGCTTTGTGTGCACACAAGGCAGCTGTGGTGCCAGTTTGTGCCCCAGCTGTGCCAGTTTGTGCCTCAGTCGTGCCAGTTTGTGAGTTTGTGCCCCAGTCGTGCTGGGGTGGACCTGGAGTGGCACATCCAGCTCTGCATCAGTGCACAGGAGGGCACAAGTTGGCCCCACTCGTGTTTCCTGAAGGCTGATGGAAAAGAAACACCAAACATTTACCATGTTTTGCATCCAAATTTAAGGGCCTGATCAAGCCAGGTGATTCATGGAATCTGCTGGGTTGGAAGAGACCTCTGAGATCATCGAGTCCAATCCTTGATCCAACCACTGTGATGGCACTCAGTGCCACATCCAGTCTCATCTTAAACACCTCCAGGGATGGTGAATCCACCCCCTCTCTGGGCAGACCATTCCAATGCCTGATTGTTCTCTTTGTAAAGAATTTCTTCCTAATATCCAACCTAAGCCTCCCCTGGCAGAGCTTAAGCCCGTGCCCTCTTGTCCTGTTGTTGGTTCATGGGAGAAGAGACCAACCCTCACCTGGCTACACCCTCCTGTCAGGGAGTTGTAGAGAGTGATGGGGTCACCTCTGAGCCTTCTCCTCCCCAGCTCAAACCCCTCCAGCCCCCTCAGCCTCTCCCCACAGGGCTTGTGCCCCAGTCCCTTCCCCAGCCTCGTTGCCCTTCTCTGGCCCCGCTCCAGCCCCTCAAGATCTTTCCTGAATTGAGGGGCCCAGAACTGGACACAAAACTTAAGTTGTGGCCTCACCAGTGCCCAGTCCAGGGGCAGGATCACTTCCCACATCCTGCTGGCCACACTATTCTTAATCCAGGCCAGGATGCCTTTGACCTTTTTGGCCACCTGGGCACACCTGGCTCACATTGAGCCTCCTGTCAATCCAAACCCCCAGGTCCCTTTTCTCCCCAGCCACTCCATCCCCAGCCTGTGCCTCTCCATGGGGTTGTTGTGCCCAAAGTGCAGGACCCAGCACTTGGCTTTGTTGAACCTCATCCCACTGGAATGATCCCATCCCTCTGCAGAGCCCTCCTGCCTCCCAGCAGGTCGGCACTCCCTCCCAGCTGGGTTCAGCCTGGGAGCTGGCGGGAGCCAAGGCATTTCGTGTGCCGATGGAAGTGCTGCAGGGCCAGGTTCACAGAGATTAGGGAGAACTGGGTGTGCCAGGAGTCGTGTGCCTTTGAAGAACAGCCACACCATGAGCCACAGGGCTGCAAGTTTCCTCAGTCTGTGACCTTAAACACACTGGGGCTCGGTGCTGTTATCTGCAGCGGGAAACACTTTGAGCTTCCAAGGTGTAAAATAGCACAGATAAGACCTGCTTGTTGGTCAGATTTAGCAACTCTGAAAAAGGAGCACAAGTCCTTCTTTTATCTGTAAAACAGACCTCAGTTTTTAAACTGGTTTAAACTTCTTTCCCCTTTTTTCTGTCGAGGCATCTGCAATGAGAGTGATGTTTGAGTTCCTAAACATCTTCCCTTTTTCAGTGATTAGTCTGATCTAAGCTTTTCCTGATGTTTTTCTTTCCTCTTCTGTTCCTTGTATTAGGATCCTCTGTGCTCTCTCCTTTCTTCCTCCCACCTGCCATTTTCCTAGTTACTTTCCTTCTCCTACATGATTTTGGTTTATCTTTGTGTTTCCTTATTGTTTCTCTCTGTTCCATAATTGCTTTCATTTGCTTTTTGGACTCCTGACAGCTTTTTTTCCCCATCCTCCTTAGGACTCTTTGTTGCATTACTCCTTGTTCCCTCACATTTCCTCCCTTTCCATTCTCACTTCAGTTTTTTTTCCCTACCTGTGTTTTTTTTTTTTTTTAAATCAGAACATGTAGATTTGTACACACTGTGATTTAATAGCCACATCACTTACCCATTTCTCAGCCTGCTGCTTTTAGTAAAGCCACGTGATAATTTCTCTGGTTCTGCAAATCACAGAAATCTTCCATCATGGGCAAGAGTTGAATTTCTAACACTTAAAAAACCCCCAAAACACACCACGAGGGGGAAGGGAGAGAAAGCATCTGGTAAATATTGTTCTAAACCATCTTTGTCCACTATTAGGAACGTTTAAAGGACATATAGGAGTTATTTTCCTTTTCAGACTTCCTGAGTGTAGTTGCTATTTATCTTTGATAATGCCTGTTTAATTGGTGTCCTCAGGAAGAGAAGCAGGTATGGAAAACTCCATATAATGAGTTAGGAAGTAGGACTGTGTCTGGGGGAGTTAGAAGGGATGGTCTGTCTGGTGTCTGGGTTGCTGGGCCGACCTCCAGGAAGGTTGAGCTCCTGATCTGCTCTGTGTGTGCCTCAATTTCTCACTTTTTCCTATTTATTTAACCATAGCATCTCTAGGGCAGGCACTGTTCCACGCCCTCATCATATTTAGGATCATGAAGCTTGAATTAGCAGAATATCCTATTGTTGCTGTGAAAACATAAGTGGGAATAAACCCCCCGCCCCAGAAAAACCCACTGAGAAAACCTGTTTTTAGTGTAGCTGAAATCCTAAAAAGGATAAAATAGGAAATTAGGAAAAATTAATAGGAAAAAGTAAGAAAAAAATAGGAAAAAGCTTGTCGGGAAACCAATCATTTAGTATATAAATTGAGAAAAATCCAATGGAAATAATACTGGGGTTTTTAAAAAGTTCTTGGTAGTTTATCCAGCTGAGGTTCTCCATCCCCTGCCCTACATTTCCTTTTCCCTGAGGATTAGCATCAGGAAAAATTCACTCACCTTTGGAAAGGGGAGCCCCACAGCAGTGACTGCACATCCGTGCTCATCTTGGGATTCTCTGCAGGAGGATGGGAAGTGTTTACTCAAGGAGCAGGATGTGTGGGGAGTCACTGAGAAAATGAGGACTGGCCCTATAAAAAGATGGTATTGTTACTTCAGAGAAATAAATGTTTCACGGAGCCTTCTGAGAAGGCACGTTAATTATGGATTGTTACAGAAAATAATAGCAGATTTTTTTTGTCTTAAGAGCTAAAACTCTGATACTTCAAGTAAAATCTCCTACAACATGCAGTAGGATTTAATGGCACCCAGCATTCTGTCATTTTAATTTTTTTCCCCTTCCTCCTTGGTTTCCAGGATATTGTAAAAATTACCTGGGATTTATGTACTCTGGGTTGCATGATGTAATTCCCATTGTAAATGTTCCCCTTTGAAATGAAAGCAAACACCTCTGCAAGGTGGCTGGGCTCGCTTTGATAAGGCTTTCTAACACTTTTTCCCAGGGAGCAGGTCTGGGAGCACTTGGGGGGGGATCAGTGCCAGGGAACGTTCTGCCACTGGCGGGTAGTTTTGTATGGACAAGCTTTGTCAGTGTGAGCAGGAGGTGGGTTGGTCCTCAGGCAGGGCTTGGCCATCTGTGGCAGTCACATATGGAGGGCTAAGAGTTTGGGACAGACCTTCCTTTGACAGCCAGAGTTTGCAACCCATGCTGGGGAGGGGTTTCATCCAGGCATTCCTGAATATCCTTACCGGTCTCCCAGCACAACTGTTCCTTCTCATGACCAGGGGGGTGTGTGTGGAAGGAAAATTAATAAATTTTCCTAAGGAAAATGTCTTTCAAGCCTGGCTTTTAGACCAGCTGGTGATTGGGACCGTGCAAGACTCATCATTCTCAAAGTAGTCAGCTTTGGGTGAGTCATGAGCCTCTATTTCCAGTTTATAGGATTGTCACTGGACAAAATAAAACCCGGAGTCTGGGAATTTCACAACATTTAGTTTATTGCCAACTAATATGAGCTTTCAGTTATTGCCTTCAGTCTCCTCAGGGAGTGTCTCCTCCTCCCTTTGCTCAAGTGGTTCCTCCCTCCTTACCTGCTCTGTTGGATGATGGTGATGTTCAGTTTGTGTCACTTTGAACTGAAAAAAAACCCAACCTAACAGTAAAAACAACGTGGTGAATGTGCACGGACACCCCAACTCTTTGTTAACCTGTAGGTGAAGGTGAATGAGTGTAAGCCTTGTTTTCAGCAGTGCCAGGAGGAGCTGGGCAGCCAGATGGGCGTCAGGATTGTCCTGCCACCCTGTTTGTGGTCTCATCGCCACCAGGCTGTCTGGTGTCTGGTTAAACACTGCTATCTAGAGGTTTCTGGGCAAGGAAAACCAACCAAAACATGCTTACAAATGGAGGAAATGTCTTTCAACACGACTCAGGAGTATTTCTTTCAATCCTTCCCCAGACTGCCTTTTCAAGGTGTGTCCCATGAACAGATACTCAGCCCAGAAGCAATACTGGAAAGCCAAGCAAGCCAAGCAAGGAAACCACACTGAAGCAGCACTGCTGAAGAAACTTCAAGTAAGAGACATCTGTGTTTGTAATCTTATCTCAATCTGCAGGCTGTAGAGTTACAATGGCATGAGAAAGAATAAATAAGTGCCTTGGGAACTGCTGTGATGGGTATTATTATGCCACAATAGCAACTCTGCCTTCTCCTTAACTCTCCTGCCTCCTGACTGGCATTTATTGCCCCCTGGCCTGGCTTTTGCCTTGCTTTGGGCTGGGGGTTGTGCCTGTGTGCTGTAAGCAAGATATTGCTCCCAGAAGTTTTGTGAAGTAAAAATGGAGTTGTTCAAACCTGATTTAAGCCATGCTGGGAGTCCTTCCCAGGAGTTAGGCAGAAAATGGACAGAGAGATGCTCTCAGTGCTGCAGTGTGGAAATTCCTCAGCACTGTGGCTGTCCTTCCTTCCAGTCTAGGTGGCTCTTCTCTGAAACATTCTGCAGCTTCTCGTTTGCCTCAGGTACAGTGTGGGGTGGAGCAACCCCTGTGTCTCTGAAAAAGAGCTCACCTGATGCTGTGGTTGAATATCTGAGTGGAAACAAGGGCTTGCCAAACCTGGGGATGGTTCCGTGGGCAGTGGAGAGGCTGCAAGTGCTTCCAGTGAAAACCAGCAAGGAAGGGACGTGGTTTGTGCCCAGAGTGACACAGCAAGGGGTGGAAGGAGCTGAGAGCTCATTCTGGGGCTGTGTTTGACCCAGACTATTGTGCTTAGCCCTGGGTGTCGTTAGTTTGCTTTGTCATAAAGTCCTTGTGTTTGTATACAACTGAAAAGCCAACCAGTGAAAGGAATGGTGACAGTGAGGAGCAAATCATAACCCCTTTCTTTTTTCCCTCTTCAGGATGAAATAAAGCACCTGCAATTACTTTCTATGCTTGGGTTTTTTAACAATATCACGTATCTAAGGCGTGATCCATGAATTGTGACTGAGCTTCTCTTCTGGATAATAAAACCCCCAGAACCAGCATGAGAACTTGGGTGCTGCTATTTTCAGTGCAGCAGTGCTCGTGTTTTAAATGTGATGCCACTGCCTTTTCCCCCTGTTTCACTGGCAGAATTCCCTGTTTCAGTGGCAGAATAGAGGTGCTGATTTCACGGAGCTTAAAGCAATAATCACTGTCTTTGCAGCACGCAGCAGAACTGGAACAAAAGCAGAACGAAAGCGAGAACAGAAAGCTGCTGGGTGAAATTGTGAAATACAGCAATGTCATCCAGGTAAAGCCAATGAAACCCCTCTGCCCTCGACCCAGTTGTTCCATTTCAAGGCTCCAGCGAAAATGAAAGTAACCACTGTAATCTGGATTGCCAAGGGTCATGTAAACAGAGCTTGGGTTTAAAAGCTTTGTTTTAAAGTGCTGCATATTAGTGTTTAAATAGGATGTCATAATAAAAACTCTGACGTGTGGTGTTTGGTGCTTCGAGTCAGAGTCTCAACGTAAATATGTGCCTTTTATCGGCAAGATTTATTTGCAAATATTGCCGTAGAGGTGCTTGTAAATCACCGAAGTAATTTGTATTCCCTGACGCATAAATGAGACAGAAGCTGTGTTCGTAAGTGCAGGACGACTTCCCTGTCATGGATGAAATTCCTGAAGGTAACACCATAATGGACCTGTTTAGTGCGTGCTGTAAAACTGATCACTGACATGTTTGTCTCAGTCTGAGGTAGATCATCTGTTTCCCTAAGCTGTGCTATGCTTTGGCAACTCTCTTCTAGTTTTATTATTGCCTTTATGTATGTTATGAAAAGTGGCTACAGCGGGAAAACCTGGGACCCCTCCTTTTGATTGGAGGGAGAAAGAGCAGCAGCTGTTCCTAATTACTGTGATTAGTCATTTGAATTGCTCTGTGTTCACAGCTGCTGCACATCAAAAGTAACAAGTACCTCACGGTCAATAAGAGGCTGCCAGCTCTGCTGGAGAAGAATGCCATGAGGGTGTCTCTGGATGCTGCCGGGAATGAGGGATCCTGGTTTTATATCCAGCCCTTCTGGAAACTTAGGAGCGAAGGTGACAATGTAAGTGGAAATGCTGAACGTGTGAGAGGGGGAGAAGGCAGGAAGTTTCCAGAAAGACACCTGATTTCTTTGCTACGTGCCCTTTTCATAGTGGGTTAAGCTCAGAAAAAAAGTACTTGAAACAATGCTTGGGAATTATTGGCTTTCCTGTGGAATTAGAACCTGTTTCCAACTTGAATCTGTTGCCACAATCATTTGAGTCTCTTCTGACCTGTGTTGGGGCATCTTTGCTAAGCCTGCCTGTTGCGTGCAGTTTTACAAAGCTGATGATAACTCACAGTTTATGCTAGAGTGAATTTTTTTGTTAAGTGTTGAGGCTTTTTTTTAATGTCCTGGACAGCATTTTTTTTCGAGAGGTCGGTAGGGAATGTCTGTAGGAAATACATCTGTCTTCCCCCTCACTGTGGAAGGGGTACCTGTGATTGGAACTGGGTTGGATAGCGTGGAAAGTGTGTTTTTTTGGGTACATTTCAGTAGGAGTTGTGTACACTGGCAAGGGGAGGAGTATATGGGAGAGCTCTTTGCTGCAGGTCTGAGAGCTGTGCTGAGATCACAGCCCAGTTCTTCATTCACTTGGCTGTGGTGTGGGAGAGAATTCGGATCGGGGAAGGCCACGGGAGGAACTTGTGTGGTTTTTATATTGTACATGTGGCTGGGAATGTTTTGGCCACTCTTGCCTGTGCAAGCCATCAGTGAAAGCCCTCTCAGGAGGAGAATGCCTCTTTTCTTGTGGATTTTTCTCTCCTTAACTTTGTGGTTACCCAGCTCTTGGAACGCCATGCAGGATGACCGTGGTTGCTTACAGCTCCTTTTGGCAATCTGTTGTGGAGAGGAGAAGGGCTGTATTCCCAGCTCCTGGTTAAATATCCCTAAAGTCAAAGTCTTTTCCTGCTCCACATAGTGAAAATCTCTCTCTTTTTTTTTCCAAAGCTTGTGGCAGAGAAATACAACAAATGTAGCCCTCTGTGGGGGGGCCTCTGCATGGTTTTTCCAGTGGGGAAAACCACTGTGGATCAAACATTAACCTGGTGTTCCTTTCCCTCTTAGAAAGAAAAAAAAAAAAGCTGACCATTGCTGTAAGGTGTTGCCTTAATTTCTTAAAGTAACATCAGCTCAGCATCTCCTTAAATTCTCATGCCTGAAAAGAATCAGAGGATGTCTTGCTCTCCAGAGTGAGGACCTGCAAAGCCAACATGAGCCCTCTCAGCTGAGAGCAGCAGGATTGTGGGGGAAATCCATGTTTGCTTCTCACACATGGAGAGTTTTACCCAGTCCTTTCCTCTCAGTTACTCCCAGACCTGGAACAGCTGAGACTTCCCAGTGCCTCGTTTCTGTTTGGAAACTTTGTGGGTTTAGACGTTTATTTTCAGTATCCTGTATCAAGGAAATTCCCTAAGAAACAACATTGTAGGAAGTCCTTCAAACAACAGAAGTGACTATTGAATTAATGCCTGTAGGGCTGTCACTGTGTCAGGTAACCCAGATTAGATCCAAATATGCCAGATATCCTAAAAGGAAAGGGGTCTGGGGAGAAGCTGTGGCACAAAAAGTCATGTGTGTGACTCTTCTGGTAAGTCACCACAGTTGTTTAGCCTTATGAAATATTTTAGGACTCCTTTTTCTGGAGGAGGGTTAGCTCAGCTTCCTTAGCAACTGATTAATTATGCAAGTCATGAGAGAATATGGCTGAAAATTTACAGTAATTGGCGTAACTGCAATATTTTCTGCAGACTTTATTAAGTCTTCTTTACTTCTGAAGCTCTTCTTCAATGAATGACGTGACTCATTCAGGCTGGAGCTGGGTCCAGATTGATTGAACAGCAAAATAATGGCTACAATTTGCAGTGTGTCAGCTGTGCCACTGGCAGGTGTGGTTATTCAGTAAAAGCCACAGACATGGGCTGGCAGAGCCTTAGGTGTGCAGGAATAACTCCACTCCATTGAAGACTGAAAGGCCTTGTAGGTCTAACTTGAATTAAAAAAAAATGAATTCTTATTGGCCTCGCTGTGAATTGAATCATTTGTTGGAAGTCACTTATCTAGACCAGCAAGTTTTCTCAAAGGAATCACGGATAAAATCCTCAAAAGCTGCGTGTCTGATGCAACTTTGCATGGCTATATGGAAGGAAGAAGTCCCAAAGACCTGTCAGGCTGTTGGTCTACAACTTATTGTGTCCAGCTGGGCTGAAGGAGAATGGCAAAGAGCTGGTGTCAGTTTTGATTTTGCAGAGCAAAACCTTGGGAATGCATCGCTCTGCCTTCTGGAATTCCATGTAGTATGAGTCTACAGGCAGAAATATGGGCACGTGGGCTTGTGAGTGCTCTGCCTCCAGTGTTTTGGGCATTATTTGGAGCCAGGAATAACTGGGGAGGGGCTGGGAGGGAGCCAAGGGAGCAGACTTGTGGAGGAGAACAGCATTCCCTCTCTGCTGTTGCTCTCTGCATCGCTGGTGGAAGCGTTTGGGGAGTGAGTGCTGTGGAATTGCCTCTATGCCTTCCTTCCCAACCACTTAGGGAGGTTTGCAGCGTGAAGAAAAAGAAGAAAGGAGAACACAGGACGCCTTGCTGCTTTTGTGGCAGCCGGTTGAGCTCACCAGCACTGAGAACAGGTTATTACTGAGGTGGACTTGGAGCAGGGGAGGAGGCTGAGACAGCAACCAGAGTATTTGTGTGCATCTCCTTGCCCCTGGTGCTTCCATGGTAGTCACAGGCTTGAATTCAAAGATAGCTTCCCCTTGCCCCTCCTTTTTAAATAAGATGCTTAATGATGCTCTTACTAATTAAGCTGTGCCAGTCCTGGTGTACATGCAATGATTTTGAAGCCCTGATTCCACTTTGCAGGGTGCAAGCCTGATGGCAGTTTGGTTAATGAATTGTCTGGTCATAACCTCTTAAAACAGGCTGTAAGTAATGTGTGTGTGTGGAGCATGGCATGCAGGAATGTGTTGCATAAGCAAAACGTGTCTTAAAGGCATCTTGTCATTAGTTTGGTTCTGTTAGTGACTTGTTGCCATTCCATGGATCAAGGAGGGTTTCTGTGTGTAGTCCTGAGCATGATGACACTGTCTTGTGCTGCTGTTTATTGAAGCTGTGTTGATAAAGAACAGGCAACTTTCCTTTTCACCTCTGCAATAAACGGACCACATTGACTTGCACTGGAGTTACCGACACCGTGTTGGACTTTGCTTTTTCACAGGAAATGTGCTGATCAATGCAGAAAGCCTTTTTGTTTATTTGTCTTGCAAAAGAAAGCATGGCTTGTGCAGCATTTCATATAGTGAAAAAAAAAAAAATCACATGTAGCCACTTGTCTTCGTGTCTGTGTGTGCTTAGAATTGTTGTGAACAACATAAGCAAATGAGGAGCCAATGCCAACCAATCTATGTGAATTGATATTTTTTTATTTTTTTCTTTCCCCCCTTCCAGGCATGAATTGAATTCTCCATATGCATGTCTCAAAGCAGCTTTTTAGGTCAAAGACATTTTCCTGTGTTGTTTTTCTCTGTCTGTATAGGTAAAGAATTGCAAGGACATAGGAATCTGCTTGTAGGAATTGCTCTGGTGGAGAGGAGGTCTCTCAGCTGATACACCTGCTGCCTGTGCTGAGCTCCAAACCCCACTTAGGGAATAACAGCAGAGGGGATGGAGTGTGTTCTACTCTCTCTGACTTTGCAGTGATTTATGCTCCTCTCTAGACTGCAGTCATGCATATATCACACAGCTCCTGAGCCTGTCATGACATTTGCCAGATGGGCCACAGAGCTGGGGAGCCACGATTATTTTCTAAGCTTTCTCTGCCCTTTGGCTGGGGAAAAGAGTAGTTAATGTCACTCCTAGATGAACTGAAGTGCTCTTGGAATTCATAGATTCATATCTATTTCATGGTCTTGAGTTTCCGCTGAACCAGGTGACTTGCTTACTGGGAATGTGAGGATTCATTAGTGGGAAGTCTCGAGCCCAGTGATTGCAGAGCTGCTGTGTGAATTGCCTGCAAATCAGTTCACCCAGTGCCATTCCTAAAGCATGCATTTGAGTCATTGTCTGCAAATGTAACATTATTTCACTTTATTGGGTAACTATGTAGGTCTAAGTCACATGCTATTTCTGAACTTGCAGGTTGTTGTGGGAGATAAAGTTGTTCTCATGCCAGTGAATGCAGGGCAGCCTCTGCATGCCAGCAATATCGAGCTCCTGGATAACCCTGGCTGCAAAGAGGTGAGTTCAGGCAGAGGGAGGAGCAGCAACTGCTGCTCTGAGAGGTGGGACAGGAAGGCTGAGAGAATTGGGATTGTCCAGCCTGGAGATGAGAAGGCTCTGCCATGACCTAATTGTGGCCTGAAGGGAGCCCACAAGGAAGATGGAGAGGAACTATTTCCAAGGGGCTGGAGTGACAGGACAAGGGGGAATGGCTTCAAATTGGCAGAGAGTGAGTTTAGATTGGGTATTAGGAAGAAATTCTTTCCTGTGAGGGTGGTGAACCCTGCCACAGGTTGAGCAGAGTGGCTGCCCCATCCCTGGGAGTGTCCCAGGCCAGGTTGGATGGGGCTCTGAGCAACCTGGGCTGGAGGGAGGTGCCCCTGCCCGTGGCAGGGGGGGTGGAACAGGATGATCTTTAACATCTCTTCCAACCCAGGCCATTCTATGACTCTCTTCCAGGATTCTGATAAGCAGAACCCACCACGGGCTCTAAGCCAGTATTAACCATTGGCTCCAGCTTGGCCTCAGAAAGCCAAGAGGAAATAATCTCAGTGCAGTCGTGCCTGGCACTGAAAGCTTTGGGAGGTTTGCTCGAGGAGCTCAGACTCTCACTGGTGTAACAAAGCCCTTGTCCAGCATCTCTCCAGGATGTTTCTGGTAGGGTGTCACCAGGCAGAGCAGCATTTGGCCCGCTGAACCTTTTCCAATACCAGCATCATCACCACTTGAGATCTTCAGGACTTCCATGTTAGGAACTGTAGAAATATGTAGCTAAGCCGTGTCCCCTGCCATCCTAGATGTGGTGTGGTCTATTAGAAAAACAGAATGTCTCAAAAAGCAAAGAACACCCCCACAAGACTATAATTCTTTTATTTATTTATTTTTTTCTCTCTGAAGGTAAATGCTGTCAACTGTAACACCAGCTGGAAAATTACTTTATTCATGAAATTCAGTAGTTACCGAGATGATGTTCTGAAAGGAGTAAGTATGATTTTTTTTTTAATTGTTTTTTGAATCTGAAAAACCATCCTATGTTTGACTGTAGAGAAATATGACATGGTGAATGAAAGAGGAAATGAGGACCTTATGGAGCTGTTGAGGGTCCCTTACCACTGCCCTTCAGCAGGCAATGTGTTTGTCTTACTACATGAAATTGGGATTGTGGTGACTTCCAGCCCCTTCTCCCCTCCCCCAGAAACTGAGGAGCAATGAGAAAAGATGAAATTCAAGCCCAGGGTGATGAGAGCTCTTTACAGAATAGCTGTAATACTTCAGTTTATGCCCAGATGTTAAAAGGGCTACAGAAGGGAGTGGGGCATGAAAGATGTAATAGCTGCAGTAAAACAATATAGCTTTAAATTCTGAGCCATTGTGCAGTTTCATGTCTGCAGATCAATCTCAGAGATAATTTATATTTCCATTTTAAAGATATATTTAATTTGTCCTCACATGTACCTTCATAAGTCATTAGCCACTGGCTACTTTTCAGTGGGTATCAAGGCACCAGCAGTATTTGAGGGGGAATTTGAAAGGGAAAATGGTGTACTTGTGTAGAGCCATTTGGGGACTGTGTTTCAAGCCTTGGGGAGAGGCAGAAGGAAACCAAAATGATGCCATCAGAAGAAAAAGAGAGGGGTTGTTGGTTGCAGAGTAGAGGAGTTGAGATAAGATGATGTTAGGGAGAGTGAAGAGATTTTTCTAAGTAATAAGACGGATTAGAAATAAAAAAAAAGTCAATTTATTATGGTTATATAGGGTTAACTAGAATTAAGTCACCCTTAGGTTAATTGTTGCCCACTCTTCATTGCTAGTACAGATAGAGAAAATGAGTCCAGCAGCTTTGCTTGCCCCTTAATAAAGTTTCCATTTCTCCTTGCTTTTCAGGGAGATGTCGTTAGGCTGTTTCATGCAGAGCAAGAGAAGTTTCTGACCTGTGATGAGTATGAGAAAAAACAACATATTTTCCTTCGTACCACGTTACGTCAGTCAGCCACTTCTGCAACGAGCTCGAAAGCACTGTGGGAAATAGAGGTATTTTTTTTTTTATTCTTTTTATAAATATTTCAGGCCCTGAAGGCCAGGGTTCAGTGAAAACACTTCACCATGTGAGTCATTCATAGCCTCTTGATATCATCATACACCTCCCTGTGACTATTATTATTTTATGAAGTGGCTTGTGTGGGATGAACCCTGAAGTGATGCTTTACTGCTGTGCCTGGGAGGGGAGAGGAGGCTTCCTTACTCTATTTACCTGCACTAAAACGAGGAAGAGACAAATTTAAAATTCAGACTTGACGTAAATGGTGTGATTTTTATCAAAGCCAATGAAATGACACTCACCTATCCCGAGTTTCGGGTGTTGGCATTTAAATTCATGGTGTGATATGAAAAATGGAAATTTATGGCTGGCAGGGAATCTCACAGTTGTCATTGAGTCCATTCTTCTGCAACAGGACATGCCAATATCTGTTTAGAATGAGTCTGAATAAAGGTGGGGTTGTGAAAGGGGGTGATTTTGAGAAGAGGACTAATATTTATAGATGTTCCATTGAGAAAGGTTGGGAATTGTCTCAAATCCTTGTTATTACACTAATGTAGCTTCTAAACCCAAAAGTCCTTGCGTGATGGACAAACTTTGTGCTTGTAAAACAGAGCCCTCAGGCAAGGGGTTGATTCTTTTTCTGGTTAAGGACTGCCTGGAATAAAGTGCATTGCACTTGCAGTTATTGGAGATTCCTCCTAAAAACCTGTTGGGTTTGAAGAAGGCAAATGACCTACAGCTCAGTCAAGAGGAAAAAAAGAAATAACCTGCGATATTTCAAATGAAACGGGGATATTTTATATATGAAGTTTTTCAGAAGCCCTTAGAGTTGTCAAAAATGAGGCTGGTATTGGTAAAGTAACCTAAGATGGTTTGAGTTTTGCTTTTAAGTAGTGCCTAGTGGTGCAGAGCAGCTGCACTTACTATATTGAGCTCCAGATTCACACCACGTCATTTTAAAGCAAAATTTGGCTCAAGATGCTCGCAGGGAATGAAGGAAAGCATGGAAAGTAATAGGAGGAGGAGGGGGGAGTATTTCCTGGCACCTGGCAAAAAGTTCCCGTGAGGGGTTATTTACCTGTGGTGAGCTGAGCTTTAGTACAGGCACAGAGTTCCTCTCTGGGGCAGGATCTTTGTAAGGCTGCAGTTCACATAATTTCATCTAGAATGACCCGTAAGAAGTGTCAGAGATCGAAGTGCAATCTCGAGGAGGATGATTAAAATCTGCATTTCTTCATGTTTTAGGTTGTCCATCATGACCCTTGTCGGGGAGGGGCAGGCCAGTGGAACAGCTTGTTCAGGTTTAAGCATTTGGCAACTGGGAACTACTTGGCTGCTGAGGTAAGGATGTCAATTAAACAAACGGGTTTGCAGCTTGTCTGGGTGTTACCTGGCCCTTTGTGTTAAGGCAAAATAATATTCTGACTCCCCAAAAGAGCAGCTGAATGTCTTTTGAGACCTGTAATTGTCCTTAAAAATAGATTATGGCTTTTGACAAGCTGGCGTAGAGCAGGTAATACCAAGTTTATGAGATGGTACAGCCTTGGATTTTTACGTGGTTGCAAGAAGCTGTGAGCTTTTAAAGTCATATCTCATCCATATAAACACTGATCTGTGCCCAAGTTGTATCAATGGAATGAAAAGGAGGTTTGGGTTTTTCCCCCACTGATTTAGTTAGGTCTGTGCATGATTGCTTCTTTTAACTTATGCTTTGAAGTGTGAGTGTGAGAATTTACTACAAGGGCCAGTTATAAATCACTGTATGATAGGGAATCCCTGCAAAAAGACTTGCTCTGACTGGGCTGGGTTACATTTACACCAGTGCAACTTCCCTAGGCAGACAACTCCTTAGTATTCCCAGGGTGCTGCTTCCATTTCCCAGCTCCTCTCACAGCCTGCACCGATTTCAGAGTAGGCGCAAAGAGGAGCTATCAAACCTTTAATTACTTCTAATTATGTCAAAACCCATGTCAGATCATAAACAGTGGACTGCTAATAATAGATAATTTTCAAGAGGCAACCAGCACACCCACCTAAGAACGGGAGTGTTTTCCTTTCTGCTTCCAGTGAGATGTTCCTAGTAGGAAGATTTGACTCAGACTAGCTAAGCTGATGGAAAGTCGGGAAAGGCATCAAACACTGTTGTGCTTCCTTCCCCCACCATACCAGATGAGCTGGCTCAGGGGTTTTCAGGAGAAAAATCTCCAGGTGAAGAGGGTGTCACACTGTGTTGAACCCAAGCTTGGGTCCCTTCTCCCTCTGGAAGGAAAATCCCCACACTGCACTGAGTGTTGAACCCAAGCTTAGGTCTCTTCTACCTCTGGAAGGAAAATCCCCATCAGGAAGACTTGTAACGTGGAGAATACAGTTGGCCCAGTGGAGTGAGAGCTGGAAGAGCTTTTGGGTTGAGCAGGGGTGATATGCTGTATCTCTGAGGTGTGAAATACCTGCTGGTGGAGGTATTAAAAGGCACCACTGTAATAAAAACCTGTGAACTGTATTTTGCACAGTTCATGTGTCAGGCACAACTCACCAGGCAGCCAGACACGGCAGAGACTTATGAACAGGCAGGCAGACACCTCATGTGCGTGACCTAACTTTAAATCAATTGGGCAGAGCTTACTGCACACTTATCTGGGCTCCTGCAGCACAGGGAGATTACTCATGGTATGGATTATCAACAGCCTCACATATTGCCATGACCTGATTTTGTTTAAGCTTCCATGATAAAGATGTCTGGAGTGGAATAGTAAGTGCAAGCACAGGAACGAAATTCCCAAAGCTTTGAAGCATTCTGTTGTTGGCTAACGATTGTCACAGTTTGAGCTGTTGTAAATCGGGGCTGATCACTGTTTGTAACTGTCTTTTTCTTGCTCCATCCTCCCTTAAATCAAACCACGGAGATTGCTGCAGTGGGATCTCACATGGGTCAAGCCTCAGACAATGAGAGAAGTGCCCTCCACCTGGGTGTCTCCATTTGCTGCTCCCCAGCTGGGCTCACACCCCGTGTGAGCAGTGCTGTGCCTTCTCTCCTCCTCCTGTGCCACACCTTAACTGGTCCTTCTGGGCTGGGACCTGGGAGGGGTGTGTGGTCACTGCTGAGCCTGGTTGTGAAGGGATGCCACTGCAACTTGTTTAAGGCCAGGGGATGATCTGGGGGCTAGGAAAAATGGAAGGTTTCCCTTCACTTTGAAGATGCCTCAAAGGATCCAGTAATTTAAAACTGGTAGACTTAAAGGTGTTTCTTTACTACAACAAGTTAAAAAAGTGAGGCAGTAGAGCTGTTCAGTAAACAAAACACAGGTGAGTATTTGTAAATCTAATTCTTATAAACTTGAGAGAATGAAGTCAGGGTGTGTAAGTCCTAATTTCCTCAGAGTTACAGTCACCCAACTTGTGTTACCTTTCAAAGACCTCTGCCTTCTGACACAGTCTCAAGTAGCAGCGTTTCCTTTAATCCTCTTTCCACTTGGCATTATTTAGCCTAATTTTAATTACCGTGCTTTGAAGTTCTTTAAGACCTGCTAATGCCTCAAAGCAACCTTGATCCTTCCACCAGGCTCTGGGCTGAAGGTGAGGCACCCTCTGAAAGCCCCTCTGCTAAAGGGAGTGGGAGACATTTGATGGTTGCCTTGTTGCTCTGCACATGCTGGGGACGTGCTCTGACACATCAGATGTGTGTGCGCTCTTGGAAACGTTAAGCCACGGCCTCAGCCATTCCCCAAAAACGTCGGGATCCTAAAAAAAAAAAAGGAACCAAATGCACAGCTGAAAAGTTGTCACCTTTGGAGACAGTGGGAGCTCCTGTGTTTGTGTCAGAAGGGCTTGATTACACCCAAAAGAGCTGAGCCAGATCTTTAGCAGGAGATTTAGACATTAAGCCACCAGCTAAGATGCAGGCTGCTGCTGAGTTTCATTCTCATCTTCACAAAGTCAGCAATCTCTCAGAAAAAGTTCTGAGGAGGTTCTTTTTTTAGCCCTGAGCACAGCAAAATGACCCAAGTTATTTCAAACCTTGGAAATTCGTAAAAGAGAGGCTGTAAGGTTACGTGAGAATTGGATGTTTCAAAGTAACACAGATTTTCCCCAAAGCCTTTTCAGTGTGTGTGCCACATGTAGAACACCCCCAAATCTCTGTGTGTGTGGGATTGAGCTGCATTTTACTCCAACAGCCTCTGAGATGCTGCAGGTTGGGACCAGCCAGCTGTGCCTTTCTCAGGAACACACATGACCTTTTCAATATTCCAGATAAAAATCACTTTGAACTGAGTATCAGCTTATCCACTGTGCTGAGCCAAAACATGCCCCTTTAATAGTGTTCTCCACATGTACAGCATCTCCAGCTCTGTGATTTCTAAACTGGCTAATTTGTACTGAGACCATTAACATTTGCTGCATGAGGCTGGTTAAACAGAGATATGTGTGCCCGCACACACGTATTCAGGGTAAGTCATTTCAAATCCAACCTCTCAGGTGAGATGAATGTGGCTAAAATAATTACAAAATGTATCAAATCACGTGCCAGTCTCAGATATTGCAGCAGGCAATAAATCAGCCATTGCTTGTGAAACGTTGTGAACGTGTAAATAATCACAGTGCAGAATTTGTGAGGAAAAACCTGTGATAATTCTGTCTTACTTAGCTGAATAAGTTGATTAGAGTTACCTGATAGCTTGGCCAGGATAGGGCAGTAAAACTGGTGAGTGTCATTGTCTTTAACACCAAATTGGCTGTGCCATACTGAATGAATGAAGATAATGCAGGTAAGGTGGCAGCCTCAATATTTACGTTTTGTGCTCTAAAATGGATCAACTCTGGTCAGAGTTTTGTTCAAAACTCTTAAAATCCCACATGAAACATCCTTCCAGCTTTGGCATTTTTTTTGGTCAAAGTTGCCCCAAACCACCCCTTTCTTCTCAGAGAAACTTATGTATCATTCCCTTTAGATTGAGAATTACTGTTTAAACTTTGCTTTTAAATTGACTCCTGTTAGTCACACTATGAAGTCCATTGCAAGGGGATTGGAACTGGAGGATCTTTAAGGTCCCTTCCAACCCAAACCATTCTATGATTAAAAATAATTAGCCTGCCGTGTGATTGTTATAATAATTCATTTATCCAGGTGGACAAAGCCATACCTTTTTCATAAGAAATTTAATGCTGTTGTAAGAATCCCTTGGTCTGGATGCTGGTGAAGATAACTGAGTGCATGTTCAGGTTAATATTGATAGAAAATAAGCCTCTCCTGCCTTCTGAATGGGACACAGTAAAGAGTGTCACAATAATAGAAAACAAAGCATTTAGTATGATTTTAAGAGGATTACATATTTGGATGAGTAATAATATCCTCAGCATTAACTAAGATAAAAGAAATGGAAAATGGAAATCAGTTCTTAAACTCGAGGCTATAAATCAGGATTAACCTCTTGGAGCCCTGGAGGAACTTTCTCTGTAGGTTTACAGCCTTTTCTTTCACCTCTGTGGAAAATGGGAGTCCTGCATAGGATGTTTTACTAAGGCAGCTGAGATTGAATATTTGAAGCCCACAATTTAGGCCTTTTGTTATCCAGTTTATGGAAACTGGGCTACTGACAGAGCTCATTTGTATTTAGGCAGCAAACAAGGAACCACTGTTGGCCAGTGTTGTTTTTTTGGGGTGATATGGAAGCAAAGCTTGGCAGAAGGACTTACTCATGCCCTGGCCACGCAGCTCAGGCAGAGGAGAAGGACACAGTGGCAGCTGCTCAGTGGTTCCTGCTGCCTTTAGAGCAAAGAACTGGGTAAAAATGGCCTTGTTTAAGAGATGTGCAGGTACCTTTTGCCGGAGGAGAAGAGTTTGCAGACCGGAGGAGGTGCCAGGAGATGGCAGCATCCACCAAGGCCATCACACTCTTCATCTGTTGGTGCTGCGGGACCTCCTTACCTGGAGGCTGCTTCAAAATCCTCCTTTTGGAGCTGTTTTTTTCCCCCCAGTCTCTTCATTAGATGTTGATACAGCATTGAGACCGATTTCAGGCTGCTGGACTCGGTGGTGAGGGGGCTTTGCCAAGGTGGGGGAGGTGAACTCAGCACTCTGAGCCTGATTGCTGTTTCCCACTGTCTCAGAGAAGGAGGGTGGTTTTGTTTAAAGCTCCATGAGGAGTGAAGGATAATTCACAGCTATGCATGGAGAGATGGAAGGGATCCAGAGATTAGAGGAGGAGGATGGATTACTGATTTACAGAGCCAGTCTGACCTGTTCTGCAGACTTGGACAGTGGCTTTTTAAAGTGGCAGAGTTAGAAGCTGCCAATTTAGCAAAACCCAGAGCTGGATTTTCCCAAGAATCTTGATAATGCAGCTGAATTTCTCGACCTGACTTGCCATGAATTTGGTGGACGTTAGGAACAACATTTGCATCTGTCAGTGTGCAAATACCTCTATAAACCTGGATCTTGGAGAATGGATTTCCCCCCCTCAGCCAGCTAGACCCAAGACTGTGCCCAGCAATGCCTTTTCCAGTCCTGCCTAAGCTTGGCTGCATTTGGGCTGTGTTTATTTACACACAGGCTTTAGGAGGAAGGAAGTGCAAGGCCATTAACACAGCATTTATTGGCATCTTGTCATTTTAAGGACTACTGTTATTACAAATGCAGCCTCATCTGGGGTTGCATTTTGATGTGTCCCAAAACAGCAAATGGGTTATTTTTTTGTTGTTGTTTATTATTTCAAGATTACTTAGGAATCTTTTAGCCAATTATGTTTGTGCCTCTCTGTGATGCTGGTGGAGGTTTACGTGCCTTCTAGTGTTTGGTTTTTATTGTTTGTTGGGGTTTTGTGTGCAGGGGTGTTTTGTTTGGTTGGTTTTTTTTTAACAGCCACGTCTAATTCAGTCACGTTGAGTTATTTTTGTGAGGACCACTGAAAGGGACATGGGACATTAATGTTTAGAAGGCAAGTCTTGGAGAGGTGAGGATGCTCTTCTTTCCTCCAGCACGGGTTGGAGCTCAGACTCAGGTTGTGGCCCAACATTCAGGCCACACTAAAGGGTTTTTAAGCTCAGCTCAGCTGATGATTATCAGGCACCCCAGGCCAGTGCCGTGGCAGGTTTCAATGCAGTGTATCAGTTTTTCTCTGGCAAGTTAATGAGATGGCAAAAGTCCTTTGAGTGCTACTGAAGCCTTTGAAACTGTGCAAAAGTCCTTTGGATTTAGCAAAAGCTAATCAGCACGACATTAACGAAGAACAAAGCAAGCCTAATGAAGATGAAAGATTTAAAAAGTGGATTATTTTTCTTTTGTGCTGGCTTTTTTTTTTTTGCCCCCGAAAGGCTTGTCCTTGTTGACTGGGTAACGGGCTGGTTATCAAATGAAACGGGAACTGTTTGCGTGTGTTGAATTAGATGGTTTTATTCTTTGTCTGTCAGGGTTTCCTTCATAAATGCAGGTTTTAACCAACTCATTAAAATACTCCTTTAGCTGAAATTTGGCAATCTAATTCTTTCCCTGACAAGATGCTTTAAATATCCTTTACCTAGTCAACAAAATTTGATTAAAACCAGCATGGGTGTTTCTTTCCTTAAACTCCTTTATCTCCCTCTTAATTGAGTGTCCAAAAATACCCTGTTTGGGTGCTTTCCATGCATTTCTCCAGAAAAGCAGGATTCAGTTTAAATGTGAAATTTCCAGCTGTTTGTCCACAGTTGCTGGACTGTAAAGCAAATCTGCTTACCTGAAAATGCAGAAGGAAAATTAAAGCCAGGAATAACCTGTTAGGGAGAAGTTGTTCTGCACAACAGCAGAACCTCAGGAAATTACGCACTGTCGAGTCTTAGGGATTGAAAACTTTTAAAATATAACTTTGACTGACTTCAGGCTGTGAAATTGTGTAAAATTGAGATGTCTTCTGTGGTGCTGTTATGTTGAAAGCAAAGTTGATAAGGTAGACCCGTTTTAGGGAGTTTGGGAGAGTCTCTGTATGCTGGAGGATGTGCAGAGTTGAGGCTGAGTTTAGGTCACATATTGGGAAGAAATTCCTTCCCTGTGAGGGTGGGCAGGCCCTGGCACAGGTTGGGCAGAGAAGCTGTGGCTGCCCCATCCCTGGGAGTGTCCAAGGGCAGGTTGGATGGGGCTCTGAGCAACCTGGGATAGGGGGAGGTGTCCCTGCCCATGGCAGGGGGTTGGAATGAGATGATCTTTAAGATCCCTTCCAACCCAAACCATTCTGTGATAACATGACATGAGTTTCAGGGTCTTTGACACTGTTTGGTTTTCAGTCATGAGAAAGCTGAACCCTCATTTTGTGGTACCTTCTTCTCTCCCATCCATGGGAAGGTCAAAAATGGCTGTACTAAGTTTGTTGAAAAACAAGCAGTGGAGGATTGGGATTTCTACATTATTCTGCATTGGGAAAGAAGCTGTTGGAATATATACTCCACAAAGATATATACTCTAAAAAAAATAACATATAACCAAGCTATTACAACAATGATTTATGCAGTCACACTTGTTTTTGCAATGCAGTTTGCAATGCATCATGTTCTACCTGCATGTTGACTGCAGGCACCTTCCAGTGGCATTCTGCAGAAATATTCAGGGTTGTATTTCAGCTGCACTTCTGGAAATTGCAACTTCAACGCAGGCAGTGACACAAAAAAAAGCCTAAAATGCTGTTGAGCTTTAATGAGACCCATTTTAACACGGTGTTCTTACCTTCTAAACACCTGCAAAAAATATTACTGATTTTCATAAGCAGCGAGGAAAAACATAGTAATATTGCTATTGTCAAGGATTCTTTTTGTTTTGGAGGCTTATTGAAGAACGTGGAAGCGTCCTGCACAAATCAGGAAAAGCAGTAGGTTTTGGAGTGTTAAGACTGTCACTGTGTCCTTTAGGTCTTTGTGTACTTGGGTATTGAGAAGGACTCAGGACAGGTGTAGTATGACATACAACACACCACGGTTTATGCTCCCTCTTCCTGGGGAATACGGGATGGGATAACAGCTAACAGTGTGTTTTTCAGCAATCCTTGGCACCAACAACCTCAGCTGGAAGGAAAATGAAAGTGGCAACTGCCAAGCACAGCTGAAAATGGGGCCAGGAGTGTCAGCCCTCAAACTGTGCGCTGTCATCAGCATCTCAAAGCTTCCTCCAAAGAGCACAGCTTTAATTTTAGTATTTCTGTAACAGTGGGGCAGGGAAAACCATCAAGAAGGATGTACTTGATTTTTTTTTTTTCACTGGAGCCTTATGTCTCCCTCACCCTCGGTCCACGAGTGAACTATTTTGGAGATTGGAGGGCAATCTGTTCAGTGGTTTTTAAAGCAGGCAAGGAGTGGCGTGGGAGGGAGGGTTTTTGCTGCTTTCTCTTGTTGTGGCTATATTTTGTATAAAAATCATCGTTATGTTGAAAGCAAGCAGCTGAAAGATATCACAATTCCAGACCTAATTCATACTGGGGAGGCAAGTCGAGCCCTTCAATGAAGCCCCACGGGTTTATTCTGTTTCAAAATTCAGTCTGTGTGCTGAGCCTGGTGACACACCTGAGGTGACCCAGACTTTGTCTTTCTTGCTCACAACCAGCAGAATGTGAAGGTAGGATGGAATTTGGCCTTTCTGCCCCTGTGACTGAGCAGCACTGCCTGAGAGTTGTCTCTGCTCTTGGGGGAGGGCCAAAGGTGGAGAGCTCAGCTTGGCTGCCAAAGCGGGCAACTAGAATTATTTTAAGGTGTCAGGTGGGCAAATGTAGCGCTGAAAGAAGCATGAGAACTTATGAAGGAACCAAGAGATACGTATAATTTGTGTGCTGTTGGGTGTTCATCTCCCACTCCTGCTGTAGGGCAGAAGCAGGTGGGACTTGGAGCCAGGAGAGGATGAGAATGTCACGGAGGAGCCAAGTGCAATTTTGGGATAGGAGTCAATGGGAAGGTGACAGAGTGGCTACTGCAAATACTGACATGAAGGCAGAGTGAACCCTTGGTCACTTCTGTGTAGCACATCAAGGTATGACACAGAGGGAAGGTGTTTTCAGCAATTTTACAAATACCTAAAAGTTTCCTGCCTTTCTTCAGGTTCATGATATGGAGAGGAGCTGGCTTTTTGGGAGGGGTGAAGGGCCATAAATGATAATTATTAATAAAGCCCATGTAAACCCAACAAAAGCTCTTCACAATGGTTGTCTGTGTAATGTCAGGTGTATGATAATATGATATTGAAAAGTTTCACTGGCATTCATTCATCTTGCCTGGTGCAATTCACTTCTGGCTCTTCCACACTGGTAATGCCAAACTCAAGCCAAGAAAATGACTGTGCTTATCTGTAAGACGTATACATGCTGTGATTGCTTAAGAAAGAAATTGCCTTATGTAACTTATAACTTCAGCATGTTCAATGCTTTGATGGCATATCCTATGCCAGGGAATATTGGTAAATATTGAGGCGAAATTGTTCTTTTCTGTAAGTCAAATCTTGAACGGTTCCTTGTGCAGCCAAGGAGTGGGTGTGTATGTTTTTGTTTATTTGAGAATAGATCAGCCTACATAATCACTCATCTTATAGGCTGCATATTTCCCTTGTCAAGAGCAGAATCATATTAAAGGCTGTTAAACAGCAATACCTTACACTTGTTATTATATAATGTCTTTCATGCAAGCCTCTCACATTGCTTTAGCTGTTGATCAATGCTTGATGGTGCTGGTAGGGGATAGAAAATACTATCACCATTAGTAATTGTCAAACAGATCCATGATGCAATGAAACACTTGGCTGTAGTGCCACTTCCAGGATGGGTTAATTCTGGGGTCAGTGTCTTCCTGGGAAATCTCATGGGCTTAAAGAGCATTAGATTTTATCTCAGTGCATCTGCTTTGGGTAAGTCCTGTGTGTGTGTGGGTGACTGTCTGTGCTCTCCTCATGATCCTTTTTGGGTTTGGTTATTTGAGATGCCCCTGGAATTAAGAGGCTTGATTGCAAGATGCACCTTTTTGAGGTGAGGACAGAACCACAGAGAGAAATTGAGTTGGTAATTCTTATAGCTTTGTTCTCATGCTGCTTCTGAGCCCTGCCCTGTCCTTTTGCAGGGATTGGATACATCACACACACACACAACTGAACCCAACCCTGTCCCCCAGTGACGAAATGTCTAAAAGCTACAAGATATAATATTTGATTTCTTTTCCAGCTTAACCCACGCTATCCAGAAGGTAATAATGAAGGAAAAACCTTGGTAAGTAGAATTTATGTGTTGCACATAACCTGGGAAATGCTGTACCCTTTTAACCCTGGCACGTGGGAGCCCTTCATAGCTTTCCTTTTATTTCCGTGTTGTGGCTGCTGGGACATCTTTGCAAGGATCCAAACTGTTCTTGCTGCACCATGGATGGGTTTTGAGGAGGCAACAGCCTTTGCCTGTAGAGCATCAAGAGCATGTTAGGCTAATTCTAAGCAGCAAGGCAAGGCCAGGCTTGGTTTATGATGTGTGAAGCAAGTGGAGTTAAGACCTTGTGGGGGGGATCTTGTTGTTACTAAGACAACAAATATTCCAAAAAAGAGTCATTCTTCCATCAAATTCATGAGACTGCCTTGGAAACATTGCAAACTTCTTCCAAAAAAATCAGTTTAATTTCTTTCTGCTTGCCTTCTGGCTCTTGTTCTTTAAGAGGATGCATTTTAAAGTTTCCCTCTGCACGGGAATGAATTTTTGTTTTACTCTTCATGAAATGAAACCCAAGATTCTTCCATAATCCCATGCCTTGAGGACTGCAATTTTAATAAAAATTGAGACTTTTGTAGGAGTTGACAACATTAGTTTTCTATCTTCAGTGGTATTTGGTAATAGAGGTAATATAGCAATAACAGCTAAGCTGTCTAGAGAAATGAGACCTCTCTCTTCCAAAAGCACAGAAGTCCCACCAGATGTTTCTCTTTTGTATTGGAATGACACTTGAGGCTTTTGGAGCTTTGTAGCCACTTCAATTCGTCTAAATAGTTAAATATTCCCTGGCCTGGGTAATGAAGAAGGCACAAGAGTAATCTGAACATGAGTGCTAAAGGTGACTTCTCTAACACTTTGGCTTATCCTTCCTGGGTATTGGTTTCAACTAAAAACCCAGACCAAATAAATCATGTTAGAGAAACACTTCCAATAAAAAATTAATCAAAGCTGATGGATGATCAAAAGTGATTTTTCTGTGGAAATTTTAATTTGGGCTCTCAGCACTTTCTTGTGAAAAATGTTCTGTGAGAGAACTTCTAGAACTTTTGGGTAACACCACCATGTAAATCCAAGCCTACAGGCACTTGTAGTATGGGAGAGATCCCTTTGAATCCTCCACCCCTTTGTAGTCTGGCTGGAAATGCCATGAATCAGCAGTGGCTATTTTAAGCCTTCATTCTGGCCTTGAGCAACCAAAGAGAGAAGCTTCACCTCCCTGTGCAGGAATTTCTTTCATTGCAACGATACAGTGTTTTGAATTATTCCTCAAAAGCGCGAGGATCTTGTATTATTTGGAGTTCTTCAAGGGGTCAGCCGTGTGAGTCTTGTATCCCACAGCTCATCACCTGGAGCACACATGCTCTGTGGTTCATCCAGGGTTTCCTCTGCCTGGTGACTGCCTGGCTGGTTCTCTGCAGAGTCATCTTTTTTTTGTCTTCTGAAGCAGTATTTTGCAATCTGCTCTAGAGGGGCAGGTGCAGGTGGTCCTACCCCAGCAAAATTTGAAGCCTGAGTAGCAGGGAAATGGGAGATGAACACTTGAATCCTTGTGACTGAAGGGGGGGCTGAACCTGTAGCCTGTTCCTTTGTGGCCAAGAATGCCAATGGTATCCTGGGGTTCCTTGGGAAAAGCACTGCCAGCAGGTCGGGGGGGTGATCCTGCCCCTCTGCTGAGCCCTGTGAGGCACATCTGCAGTGCTGTGTCCAGCTCTGGCTCCTCAGGACAAGAGACACGGAGCTCCTGGAGCGGCTCCAGCGGGGATGCCCAAGGGCTGGAGCAGCTCTGGGAGCAGCAAAGGCTGAGGGAGCTGGGGCTGTTCAGCCTCCAGAGCACCCCCTGAGAGGGGAACCCTCCCCATGTGTGTCAGAGCCTGCAGGGAGGGGGCAGAGCCCGGCCCAGGCTCTGCTCGGGGGGCACAGCCATGGGATAAGAGGAATGGGCAGGAACTGATGCCCAGGGAGTTCCACCTGCACAGAGGGAAGAACTTCTGACCCAGCACTGAACAGGCTGCCCAGGGAGGGTGTGGAGTCTCCTCCCTGGGGATATTCCAGACCCATCTGGACACAACCCAGTGCTTTGGCATGGCCCTGCTGCAGCAGGGAGGTGGCACCAGATGCCCCACTGTGGTCCCCCCAACCTGACCCACCCTGTGGTTCTCCGACTCTCTGTTTTTGTTTCCTCTGCCAGTCTGTTGGATGCAAGGTACCAGCTCCTTCTCTGCTGTCTGGGGTTTAAAGGCAGCACAGCCCTCTGTGCATTCTGTGCCAACCCTTAACTCCTAAAGGGGCTTCCTGTGTATGGTCAGTGCCTGTCTCAGGATTCCTGATCCCAACTGATCAGGCAACTGCATTTTAGGAAACAGCAGCAAGAAGGGATTTCCATGGTGCAGAAGGGGGCACAGACACCTGGGTTCTGTTGGAGGGCATCTTTTCTGCTTTCCCCTTAAGTGACCCAGAAGTCTGACAGGGTTTTGGCTCCAGAGAACATAAATATTACTGGAAGTCATTAAGACTCTTGTTCCCAAGTGTTAAAGGTATGTTTGGGCTGCAGTTCATTGCTCATTTATGAGCTGCTTCTTGTCAATGCAGCCAAATTGTCTTGTGGAGCACTGCTTTTATTTCTGGTAGAACTTGGCCTTGCAGTGAGTTGATTAATATTCTCACATCTAAGCTCCAGATGATTTGGGTTTTTTAAATGGGAAGACCCTTCTGTGATTTAAGGGGCTTATGAAACAAGAGGCTTCTTCATCTCTTGAAGTCTAGGAGATTGTAGTGTATCAGGCATGAAAATACAGTGTTCTGTGTTACAGCTCCCATTAAATCCAAAATTGGTGTATTTTATGCTGCAAAGGAGGCTGCTATTTCTAGGGACAGAAATGTACAGTATCCAAAAGAATGCTCCAAACATCAGGGGAATGTCAGGGACAACTGGGAACCTGTCCTTGATTACTGCCTTTGTATTAAAGGCTGTCTTTGGATAGGTACCTCAACTCCATTTGTCCTGATTTTCATTAGAGTGCTGATTCCAACCAGTTCCAAACTGCCTTCTATTGCTGGGATTTTTCTTAGGATTGAGACTGGCATGCTTTTACTTTTCTTGTAAAGAAATTGGGCAGTTTTACCATTGACTTCCAGGTGCAATGCAATGTATCTCTTTTGACTTCTGTTTATCTATCCTTATGGGTTCCAAACATTCTGTAATTCTAACTTTTCTTTCTTGCTGCCAACCCAGGAGTTGGTTTTGGTTTTTTGTTTGTTTTTTTTCCTCTGATAAGTGCTGGAAATAATTTAAAAAAAGAGAAGTATTTTATTTTACTTTGCAGGAACTAAGTTGATTAAATTATAGTTTTACAATACGGGACATGGGTGATGCAGTTTAAACAAGAATAGAGTTGAGGAATTTATTGGGGTGTTTTAAAGGCTTGGTTAGGGATTAACCTGGCAACAAACAATCTCCAAAACATTGGAAAAAAGACTAATCATCCCCTTTAAAATGTCAGCATCTCTGCTTATATAAAGCCAGCAGTCAGACCACTGGAGAGGCTGGGGGAGAAGGGGAGACAGGGCTGCTGGCACGTTATTATTATTCTGCTGTTGCACACAGGTCTGAATCAGCTCTGAGAACGCATCCATTGTTTCTTACAGAATGCCTCTGGCTCCCAACAACGGCATTGCAACGTGATGTCTCCGCTGAAAAGGCGGTGACTCACAAATGAGTCAACACCGAAGGTGTTCCAGGAGGCTGCTGTGCTGTCTGCCAGGGCTCTGGAACGTGCAGGAGCAGGGCTGCCCATTCATTTACTCCATCTCTTCTTCCCATGGAGTTTTTTAAAATAACCCAGCCTGGGGAGTTCTGCTCACCTTACTGCCCTGGGAAGGTGCCTGTTTGCTGAGAGCCTCCTAAACTGGGTTACCATATTGAGGTGCCACGTTGTGCTGGGTTTAACAGGCATTTCCAGAACTCTGGCTGCTATTAAATTTAATTTCTGCTGAAATGTGTGGTGCAGCTTAATGTATTCGTTCAGGAGCAGGGCATTATCCTTGTCTGTCTCTGTGCCTCAAGAGGTGCCTTCACCAATTGGAATTGTAGATTGGCTTTCTAAAGGAAAAAGGTATTTCAGGCCTGCCGTGGTTTTGTTTTGCTTTTTGCAGTTGAAATGAAGGCCCCTCTATGAGCAAAACTCCTAAATTTTAGGTGTGATATCCCGTTGGGATGAATAATGAAGGTTTGGGATAAGGCACAATTGCTGGCAGGTTCTGTTCAGAGCTGTGAAAAGGCTTGTCTGCTGGTCTCAAGGAAGACAAATCTCGTTCCGTGTCTTTCCTTCCTCCCTGTGAGCAATTTAACCAGTGCATGACAAGAGTGAGGTGGTTCCACCTTCTTCACCTTGGATGTGGAGCTGGTTTGAGCTGGGACAGCCCAGAACTAGTTTGTGTTTGGTTTGGGATGATCAAAACTGTGTTTGTGTTCCCTCAGTGAATTTACTGTTCGCTCATGTTTGTGCCCACCCGCTTTTTCCTGCTTTACCCCCAGTTCTTACACCTCTTCTCCATACTCCAAGCATGTAATTCACCTGGCTTGTTGGGTTTTAGAAAATCTTGAGAGTGTTTTCCTTGGCTGTCACTGACCACATCTCCAACATCTCTGAAACTATTCCGTTGGCTTCCTCTTCAAACCGCTTTAAGATGAATTTTCTTCTCTCTACGTTTGATTTCCTTTGCAGTTCTTTTCTTCCTTGCTCTCAGTTGAATTTGGTTTTTCTGGCTGCATCTGCTCACATGCCACTCTTTTACCTGAGCAAATGTGGTGGTGTTTTCATCTGGTTAGGAATGCAGTGCTTCTCCTGAGCTGATCATATTGTCTAATTAATTTAAAATAGCCTAATCCTTTTGCTTCTTTTTCACATCCTCACGCAGACTCCTCTGCTGATTTCAATAAGGGCTGGCTTAAGTGCAGGTTTTGAGCACTGCTTGCTGAATTTAACTTGTCAGAAGGAGCTTTCAGCGTGCCAGTGTCTCTGCATTCTGTCCCTCCCACACACAGACAGGCACGTGCAGGTGGACTGAGACATAAACCGAGACATAAACACAACTCCCTGCCCGTTCATACAGAATGACAGCCTTGTTGTCCCTTGTGTGCTCCACGTGTGCAACTTGTTTCCAGAGCTGCTCAGCTGAGACGCACATGCTTTTTCCCCCCCTCCCATGACTAGCACTTAATGCCCATAATCCGGGTCGAGCTGTGAGGTTCAGCTCCAAAAAATAATGTTGTAAAGGAGAGTTCTGAGGTTTTGTGCTGGGGTGCTGGAGCACAGCCTTGTGCAGCCAGCAGCGTTTCACACACTGTCTTGCCCCCTGTTGAAGTGGACTTTATAGACCACAAAATAGATGTTGCTCCTGTGCCAGGTTTGATTTGACAGCTGCTGAGCCTGGTTGATGGGATTTAGGCCCTCAGCTGGATCCACACAGTTGTTGGGGAGACTAATGGGGTGGGTAGGGGCAGCCCCAGAACTGCAGGGTGGGCTTCTCCACAGGAGACCTGCTTTGGACTTTGCCTCCTGTCAGTGTGTCGTGGTTTAACCCCAGTTGGCAACTGAAAAAAAAACCCAAAACCCCCCATACAATGATGAAGTGTCCTGCCTTTTTATATCCCAGTTGTTCGAGTTTGGAAGTTACAGTGGAGTGGGAGGTTTCTGGGAAACCAGAATGTTTAGTTATGGGAAATATCAAAAAGTTCTAAATCACCCTTTACAGACTTCTTGAATTTTAAACTGGTTTCCAGTCTCTCTGGTTTGGAAATGCAGGAAGTAGTGTGCATTTCACATTAGACTCTTACCCCTGTTAAGCTCTTTGAAGGGTTCTTTTACAGTTGGTGTGCCTTTTCAGTTTGGGTCTCACCCTGAGTATGTGAAGCAAAATATAGATATGGAAATCACAAAAAAAAGTTGCTATTTTCTTATCACATGTAGGTTAAACTTTCTGTGCAATTTTAAGTATTTTTTGGGCATGGGATATGGTAGGATGTGAGCACTGTTGGTTGAGTTTACTCTCATGCAAGACACAGGAGATGGTTGCCTTCCTCTCAAAAATTAGTGACAGTCCTCTAATGACTAGATGAGCCTAAGAAAAAAAAATTGTGTTCTTTTCCCCCCCTTACCGTCTCTATCCTTGATAGAAATAATGGGATGGAAAGCTGGCATTTTTTAGGCTTGATAATGGAAAAAATGGATTGTTTTGGAAGGATTCAAAAAGCGCCTTGAAATGAGATGATAACCAGCTCCTTCTTACATAGTTTCACTCATCCTCGATTTTGTTGCCTAATCTCAATTGTCAATATGGATAATCAAAGCTTTGCCCTTGATTATCCCTTACAGTTTGTTTTTAATCAAGGTGCTAATGCACACTGAGTACAGCCTGGCCTTTTACATTGCTTTGTACAGCTCTTCCCCACTGGTGCATTATAAATCATTATAATGGTACTTCAGGTTTCCAGAGTTTGACTTTTTTCCCTCTCTTTTGGCTTTCTTCATTCCTCTTTCCCTCTCCTTCTGTGATACATTTTGTGTACAAGAAGGGCCCTGGGCTGCCAGTCCCTTAATTGGTTATTAGTCTTTTGTAATAGGTGTAACTCAACACCCCAGAGGAGCAGCTTCTACTTACACCAGTGATTCTCTGGGTTGCTGTGTGGGTACACACAGGCTCTGAGTTACTCCTTCAAGCCAAGATCTGTGCTTAGGAAAGGTGGCATTTAGAGTGTGTGAAGGGCAAAGGTGTGTAGGTGACTAAAGAAGAGGATGTTTGGGTCACAAAATCCCCTGGACTCTGAGCGGGCGCTGGGAGGGAGATCCCACCTTGGGTTTGAGTGACTTTGTCACTTGAAAGCTCCTCAAAGGGAACAAACTCCTCCCCTTGGGGGGAGCCAAAACAGACCTGTGTTGGTGCTCTGTGTGTCCCCCTTCCCATGATGGAGCAGACAGCCTGGCTCCTGCTCTTTGGGAAGTGTCAGGATGAGGGGAAACAGCTTCAGGCTGTGCCAGGGGATGTTCAGGCTGGGCATCAGGAAGAATTTGTTTGTGGAAAGGGTGCTCAGGCATTGCAAGGGGCTGCCCAGGGAGGTGGTGGAATCCCCACCCCTGGAGGTGTGCAGGACATGACTGGATGTGGCACTCGGTGCTCTGGTCCAGTTGATAAGGGAGTGATGGATCAAAGGTTGGACGTGATGATCTTGGAGGTGTTTTCCACCCTAAGTGGTTCAGTGACTCTGTGAAAGTGTTCTGCTGTGATTCTGACCATATGGGAGCAAAAAAGGAGCAAGCTTAAATGAAACAACAATGGATTCAGTCGAATTGCTTACTTTTTAAATCCCCTTCATGCTTGAAAAAAATAATTTTCATGAATTCTCATCTTTCAGCTGTGGCCCTTTCCAAACCAGCACTGTGTAGTTCCACCTGCTGGGAGCGAGGGGTCTGCAACTGCTGCAGGTTTTTTTGAAGCTGGAGGTGCCAAGTAATAACATCTCCAGTGCTGCAGCCTCTCTGTAGCTCAGGGCCTGCTGTTGCTCTAATGACTGCCTGGGGCAAAGTGCATCCTCTGTGTTACTGCAAAGCCAGCCGTGCTAACTTCTTGCTAGAAGGTGGAAAAGAAAAAAAAAAAAAAACCAAAAAAACCCCCCACTAAAATAAAATGACAATTCAGATTGTCTGCAAGGCAATTGGAGGATTTATAATGGGCCCTGATGCAAGCAAATAACCCTTGTGCCTAATCAGCAGAGAGACGGCGACCTTCCTGCTTCAAAGAAGAAACGCCAGGCAGGGGAGAAGATTATGTATACTTTGGTCTCTGTGCCACATGGAAATGACATCGCATCTCTCTTTGAACTGGATGCCACCACTCTTCAGAGAGCTGATTGCCTGGTTCCAAGGTAAAATGAGGAAAAAAAAGAAAAAAAAAAAAAAAAAAGGGCTGGAAATAGTGCTGCATTGACAGGGTTTCTCCCTGGCATTATGCTGGTGAGTAAAGCAGGGGGAAAAAAAATAAAAACCAAACATGAGCAAGTATTATCCTCCCGTTAAAAATCTGAGGGGTGTTTGTGGGTAAACAAGGGATGTATAAAACATGATGCTGCTGCTGCTGCAACTGGGTAAAATCATTATAAGGATAAAGCAAGTGACACTAAAAGGGAGCCTGTGAAGAGAAAAATAATGGGCTAAATATTGCACAGATATATACGAGGGCAGAATTGAGCTCTGCGCACTGCTTGAAAAAGCTGTACTCCTAATGGATGTAACTGGATTGTTCCCAACAAAATAGCCTGTGTGGTGAACTGGGCTTCTGCTTCCCTGACAGATCGGGATGCCACTGAAGGCATTTGTTATTCAGATGAGTTCAGCAAGTGGCTTCTGGGTTTTAATTGTCAATATTTGAAATTTCAGCTGTGTTGAGTAGCTGAGATTGGCTAGATAAGTCACAGGCTGTGACTGGATGGGCTTGCAGGCATTTGGGGCGAGTTGTTATGAGGGTGGGTTTTAAAGCTGGGGACCCACAAATGCCAGTGTTTGTGGCTTTGAAGTGTGTTTGCTGTGCTAAGTTTTGCCAGGTAATTTGATTACTTGAATACTCAAAGCCCATCAGCGTGAAAGGGCGACTGAATGAAGACCACAGTGAATACATTTAAAAAGCCAAATTCAGAGTTAAAACTGTGATTGATTTCGCAGGTCTGCTTTTTGATAATACCACAGATTATCATATGGAAAGAATTCCACAGCATCTCATGCCTGCTCTTTGTTCACTTGGTTTTCAGCTGAGAGCTGCTGCTGTAAATGCTTGCTCCCTGGAACAAGGGTTTGCAGATCATAGTGGTGAAGCTCTGAAACCATGGTCAGCTTTGCTCTCTGGCTTTTGTGCTGCAACAGCCTAAAGAAGGTTGTTACTCTGCAGAAAGAAAAATAATGAAAGAATGGGGTTTATTCATGAAATGTAGTTCTATTCAGATGGGATTTTATAACACTTTCCGTTTAATTTTTTTTTTTTCTCCTTTAAAGAGTATTTTACTCCTACTTAAAACCAGCATTCTGCATAATCCCAAGATGCTGTTCTTGTTGCAGCTCTGCCTGTTGTTTGCTTTGTCATCCTTTAGGAACTCCTATGTCCGACTGAGGCATTTATGCACCAACACTTGGGTCACCAGCACCAGCATTCCCATAGATACTGATGAGGAGAGGCCTGTGATGTTAAAGGTAAACGGTGTACTTTGGGCTTGGAATCCCAAACTGATTCCTGAAGCTGTCTAGATCTCCCTTCTAACATACGAAATATGCATAATAATTAGGATAAAGGTAAGAGCTCACTCACATTAACCCAAAAACTGTTGTTGCAGATTGGGACGTGCCAAACCAAAGAGGACAAGGAAGCTTTTGCCATTGTGTCTGTTCCTCTGTCTGAGGTCAGAGACCTGGACTTTGCCAACGATGCAAACAAGGTTTTAGCATCAACAGTTAAAAAGCTGGAGAATGGAACAATAACCCAGAATGAAAGGAGGTTAGTGAGTTTTATTTTTCCCCCTCCTCAATTAGTGTTTGGTTACTCATGACATCACCCCCTCACAGTAATGAGTGACTTGGTAATATCCACATGGACACACAAGCAATTGGGAGTGCAAGCCTGGGCTTAGATCCCACCTCTGCCATAGCACCCAAGTTGATCTGTGCACCCTTTCTGTAAAATGGGAGTAAACAGCACTTCCCCAACTCAGCTGGCCACATAAATAAATGGGCAGTGCCCTGGGCAAGTGGGTTTGTCTTCATTTCCTTTGATAAACCACTTTGGAGCTGCAATGTGAGGGTTCTCATCTGGTTCTCATGCACAAGAAGACCATCTATCCAGTGGGCAGCACAGCAGGGCCCTTGGTGTGTGCCAAGTTCACTGCACCTCATATTTGTACTGCAAAAGCCTCAGAAGGAGGTCTTAGTCCCTTTCCTTTCTTATTTCTATTTCACCCTGTTCTCTTTTGCTGTTTTACATCATTTTGGTGTGACCCTTTGCATTCATTCCCACTTTGGCTGTAGGACCATTAGAATGCCTGTTCTTCCCACCTGCCCCTGAATTAAGGGGTTTTGTTGTAGCTGCCACTGATGTAGTTGACTATTTGTCTTCACCTGCCTGTTGTTAAACTGGACACAAGACAGTTTCTCTGGCAGTGTTAAGTTGTAACCTGTAATGAATGCATCATATACAGCTTTTTTTTTTTGCCCCTTTTTTAAAGATGTTAATTTTTTGGTGATAAAACTGTATTTTTTGAAGTCCTTTTCCAGCAGCAAATAGACCAGATGGATTAATATCGTAACAGGCAGATCTGTAATGGCCTGGGTGTTGGTGCTCAGCCTCGAGAAGCTGATGGGCCATTTCCTGATTGAGGGATGTGACAGAATGAAGGTGGGACATCCCTGTATTAGCCTTGTGTCACTGTCACTATTGTCACATCTTGGTGTTGACAGGCGGGTACAACACACCTGTAAAACATTCTGGAGCAGTTTCAGAGTAGTGACATTATTTGTTTGCTCCTGTGATTTCCTTTGGGAAAAAAAAAAAAAAAACAAACCAAATATCTTTTTACTGTCTTATCACTGTCCTGCCTAGATAAGGAGGGATCCCAACAGTTTATTCCTGGTTGCTCCATTTTACATCTGCCTTTTCTGCTGTTTTTTCTCTTGGGGGACACACACACACACTTTGCTGTTCGCCATCAGTGGGCTGAGACTTTCTTGGGACTCAGCTATATATGAATATATGGGAAAGTGTTTCTATGAAATAGTTTCTTGAGTCAGTAGGGAAATTACCTACTGGCAGAATGTTTTTATTCCTCTGCTGAGTCCATCATCTTGTTTCATGGGCCTATGATAAAGCATAAAAATCCTTGCTAGGCTGTTTAAGTTTCTTTTTACTGCTGCTGGGCCTTGAGGCCAGCTGGTATGGATTTTGGATCTCTGAGTACTGTATCAATCCAGCATCCTGTGTTTTTGTCCTGTTTTCCCTCTGGTTGTTGTTTAATGCCTTGGTAAACAGCCCTGTGATTGATTTAAGCTTCTGCTGAACCAAGGCTTGGAATCCTTAAGTACATGCCAAGCTTAACTTTGCAGTGATGGAAGTTCCATTGCACCAGGTAAAGCTGCTTATAAACATGGTTTTTGTTCTTAGCAAGTGTTGAGTGACTGCACATCATAATGATTTGTCCACTAATCCCAGGTTTGTAACAAAGTTACTGGAAGATCTCATTTTCTTTGTTGCTGATGTGCCTAACAACGGGCAGGAAGTTTTGGATGTGATCATTACCAAGCCAAACCGGGAACGACAGAAATTAATGAGGGAGCAAAACATCTTGGCTCAGGTATGTCCTGCCGTGTTGACAACTTCACTGTGTTTGCAAACACATTTGGAGGAGAGAGTGAGGTGAGAACATGTTGGGTTTGGGTCACTCAGCTTATGCCATGTGAGGTTTGGGTCTGGTTGGATTGGGTAGATACAACACTACTGGGTCAAGGCTCATCTCTTGGTCCCTGGGTCAGAGTGAAGCACGAGGGGCTGTGACTGATGGCTTGTAGTTTCATGTGATTCTGGTGACTTGTAAGAATAAAATTGAGAGCAAATAGTTCCTAAAACTAGGAGCAAGTGTGCAATACAGTCCCAATCCTGCCAGTGTTCCCCATATAGGAAAAATTCTAATGCCCTTGTAGACCTCTGGCTTTGTTTGCTTGAGGTCAAACTTGCAAGTTAATCAAAGTTAATATTCTCTGACTGAAATAATTTAAAAAAAAATAAGGGAAAATGATGAAATTGTACAGCTGCCAGTATTGTCTTCCTTTTTCATCCTTAAGTTAAGGCACTTAACAATGTTTAAAGTTAGGAGTTGGAAGAAACAGAGAAAGTGATGTCAGTCAGGTTGGTGGCAAATGTACCGCTAAACATGAATGCACAAAGCTGTGATGTCTCAGATTGTGCCCCACTTGCATTTAATCCAGGCTGTTGTGCCAGAGGGCACTTCCATTGACTGCTGCAAGTTTAGCAAAAACCTGGGATTGCTTTTCATTCTCAATGATTTGGGTTTTGAACAGATATTTGGCATCCTCAAAGCTCCATTTAAGGACAAAGGTGAAGGATCGATGCTGAGGCTTGAAGACCTGGGTGACCAGAGATATGCTCCCTACAAATACATGCTGAGATTATGTTACAGAGTTCTCAGACATTCCCAGCAGGACTACAGGAAGAACCAGGTCAGTGGTATTGAGGATAATGTTCCTCATGGTTCCTCTAATTATAAATCCTGGTTTGGCATCGCTCTCTGCACTTTCAAGTGGGATTCTGTGCTAATGGAGAGAGGTTTTTGGTAGGTCAGTAGTGTATGAATTGAAAGTTCAGCAGTGAATATCACAAGTTCACCTTGTACTTTTGCAGGCTCAGGCTGAGGCTGGGACCCACTGCTCCCTCCATGAGCTTTCTCCTACTAAAAATATGCTCTTGAAATCTGGATTATAAAGTGGGAAGTCTGCAAAACTTTGTGTTTGTAGAGGGATGGCAGTGAAGCAGAGCAGAGGTTGTTCTATCAGGTGGCCTCATTTCCCCCTGCTGGAGACTCCCTGTGAGCAAAAAGGATTCCAGCACCCGGACTAAAAGGACTAGAGATAAAAGCTCAGACTGCTGTGTGTGGCTTCTTTGTTTTCTTTCTAATGCTGTACAGAAATATTTCTGGCTTGGAGAGAGAGAAAGGAAGGAGGGGAAAACCTCAGGAAAAAACTTTCTTAATATAAAAAACCTTTTGGTTTTTTTCCTCTTAAAAAATTGGCTGCCGTTTCTTGAATTTCGTGTGTATTTTCATGGATTCGTTCCTTTGGATTATGAAAGAATAAGAAGGGTTAGTCATCCCTAATATGGAATCTGTTTCTTGAGGTCCATATTTTAGGTGTTCAGATGTTCTTTTTTTTCAGGCCAGGCCAGAGAGGGGCTATTTTGATTAACTGAGCTGAATGCCCCTGGCTCCAAAGGAAAAACATCACTGCTCACCGCGGGAATTCTCCTTTTTTTCAGGAATACATTGCAAAGAACTTCTGTGTCATGCAGTCCCAGATTGGCTATGATATCCTGGCAGAGGACACCATCACAGCTTTGCTGCACAACAACAGAAAGCTGCTGGAGAAACACATCACGGCCAAAGAAATCGAGACGTTTGTGAATTTGCTGCGGAGGAATCGAGAGCCGAGGTTTGGAGGGGTTCACATAATTTCCTTTTTCTGTGCTCACAGGCCTTTGTATTTGTAATACCTGCAAATCTGCTGCTCCTCTTTGCTCTGATGTCCCTTTCTCCCAGCTTTGAAGGGGCGGACAAACAAGAAACCCACACAGAAAATATCAGTGTGATGTGTAATTCTTGAGATTTGACCACATTTGCATTTCAGAACTAGGACTTACTGAAAAGAAAATGGGACGATTTTGAAAATTTGCTCTTACTTCAGATTGGGACAAAGAGAAATGAGCAGAGAGTTTAATTTCTCCTCTCTGAAGCTGCCCCTTGTGTTGGTTCTTGGTGTAAATTACACAGATGTGATTTTTTTCTAAGGTTTTTTTTGAATACCAGTTTTCCTGCAGTTTCTGATTCCAGGTCAGATCTGAAAAGGGCCTATGGCAGTGAAGATCCCAGTAAACATGTGTCCTAAACCAGATTTTGTTCCAAATTAAAAATTCTGGCCCTGAACTTCATTCAGTTGAATTTTTTTTACTTTTTATCATTAGCTTTAGGTCAGAATATAAAGGATATGGATTTTTTTTTTAACTACAAAATCTATTTTTTTATTGGATTTTCAGTTGTAAAAAATTAGCAAAGTAATACAGTTATAAGAAAAGCATGTACTGAAGGCCAAATCACATCCTCTGTAGTTGTGAATACCATTTGTTTGGTAACCATTGGGATATTGCTCAGGGTTTCCCTTTGGTAGGATGAGTATCTACAGAGTTTCTGACTGTTGGGTGTAGATGATCTGAGTTCCTACCTGGATTTCTAAGGAGATGGAATGTATGTGGAATATATGTGTGTGTGTGCCTGCTCATACCTTCTCCCCCACCAGCCCTTGAGCCTCTCCCTCCCCAGTTTTGCTAGAGGAGTGGTGTGCTCAGGGATACTCAGTTCCTGGGAATGTCATGGAAAGAGGGAACAGGTGCTTTTGATATCCCAGTGAGGCAGAGGGTGCAGTGTGGACCACTGTTAATGCACACAGAGGAATCCATGGAAAAGGGACGTAACCAGGCACCTCAGAAATGTCCCAGCTGCGAGGAAAGCCTGGGCCTGAGCCTTGTGAAACATCAGAAGATGTAAATTTGAGAGATAGTTTCACAGGAGACTGATTTCCCTGCAAAGCTTCGCTATTTCTGCCTCACAAGGAATGACCTCTTGGAATACAGAGGTCCTGTCTTTGGGGTCCTGCCCGATCTTCACTCTTCTCTGCTTTCCCAGAGCTCCCTGGAAGTGTTCAAGGACGAGCTGCATGGGCCCTGAGAAACCTGCTCTAGTGGGTGGCATCCCTGCCTGTGGAAGGGAGGCTGGAATGAGCTGATCTTTAAGGTCCCTTCCAACCCAAACCCATCTGTGATTCATTCTTCATTAATTATTGGCTATGTCACTTCAAAGATTTGAAAAGGTGGAGGTGTGGTCTCCTGCAGTGGAGAGGAGTTCCTCAGAGGGCACATGGCTGCCTCTAGCACAAGGAACATTCTTCTGCTTGGGTTAGGGACATGTGTGTCACCTGCTGGGGTGAGGGGGTGTGCTCTTGCCTTTGGTTCCTTCAGTGGAGTTCCCCTGCCAGCCAAACTTAAGGATAGCCTCAGGCTGCTCTTAAGTTTTGGCACGACCCTTGGGCCTTTGATTTGTTGAGAAATGTCACACTTTGGGGTATTTTTCTTTTCTCTCCCTGGCTGGTTGCTTAGCACCATTGAGGGTGGCTCTCAAAGCTATTACCCATCTTTATCTGTTGTGAGTTGCAAGAGTATGAATTGGCAAAAGTTGTATGTTAATAAATATTGTGATTTATGCTCCCTTGTGCATCCATGCTCTAGTGCTGGCTGCTGGGGATTTCTGCTGCGCTGTTATTTTAAGCCTCCCTTTTTGTTGGGTTTTTTTGCTTGCAGATTCTTGGATTATCTGTCAGACCTGTGTGTGTCCAACACCACAGCAATACCAGTAACTCAGGAACTCATCTGCAAGTTTATGCTGAGCCCAGGGAATGCTGACATTCTCATTCAGACCAAGTGAGCATCCCTAATTGGAACACAGCACTTTTTTGGTTGTCTGCTCTGTTGTTCTATCCCTAGCAGTTTGCTGGTGGCTCCACTGTGAATGCTTTGTGTTTGCAGGCTGGTTTCTACACAAATGGACAATCCCTTGGAATGCCCAGTGATCTCAGATGATATGGATGAAGAGGAAGTGTGGCTTTACTGGATTGACAGTAACAAGGAGCCTCATGGCAAAGCCATCAGGCATCTGGCTCAGGAGGCCAAGGAGGGCACAAAAGCTGATTTAGAAGTTCTTACCTACTACAGGTAAAACTGCTGCCCCCACTGCTGTCCTTAGCCAGCTCATTTACCAATATCAAAAAAGGAGACCAGGTCATGCCAGAAACTGGGATTAAAGGTTTGTGTCAGTTTTTTCTTGCAGGAAGGCATCGCAGTCTCTGCTGTCTATTCCAGGCAAATCTAGAGTTTCCTTTGCTCGTGACAGCTGCCTCTCTTTCATTTTGCCTCTTAGCTTTTATTTACTGAGCTTTAGTTTTAGGTTGTGCTGCCCTGGAAGCAAGGCATGCTCTCAGGAAGGAGTGTCCTGAGGATTAGAGGGGAAAGGGGATAATGGAACAGTGCCTTATATGGATTGAAAACAAATAGTCCAAATGCTCCAGCCTTCCACTGAATTATATTTCCTTTGACTTCCAGAGGGAGCCCAGTCTTTTATGAGGGCTGGGTTCTGATAGCAGCATTTTTATTGGCAAATCAGCCCTTTGTTTAGCAAAGTCACTCTTGCTAATTTTGAGGATTTACGCCAGGAAGGCTGATATTAGTCCTGAAGGGATGCTGTTCCGTTTCCAGCTGCTTTCTTTGAGCGCCACTTTCTCACCCTCCTGATTTTTTTGAAGGTACCAACTGAACCTCTTTGCACGAATGTGCCTGGACCGCCAATATCTCGCCATCAACCAGATCTCTGCCCAGCTGTCAGTGGACCTGATCCTGCGGTGCATGTCCGACGAGAGCCTCCCCTACGACCTCCGGGCCTCCTTCTGTCGCCTCATGCTGCACATGCACGTGGACAGGGATCCTCAGGAGTCTGTGGTGCCTGTCAAATACGCCAGGCTGTGGACCGAAATTCCCACTAAGATCACGATCCATGAGTGAGTTGAATGCGTTCCAACCGAAAGCGCAAAAGCGCTTTGTGAGGTTGGTCTCAGGGCAAAGCGGTGGGAAAGTTTGGGTTGGCTCTCTCTGCCAATGGCCAAACCTCACAGGAAAGATTCCCCCACCCCTCCCTCTCCTGAAACAGCAAAAAGCAGCAAGAGAAAATTGAAGAAATACGTATATATATATATATATATATTTACATACATTAAATTTATATACTAGG
>VXBX01000030.1:69638-153619 GCA_013400415.1 Scytalopus superciliaris
GAAGAGGAGGCTCAGGGGTGACCCCATCACTCTCTGGAACCACCTGAAGGGGAGTCACAGCCAGGGGGGGGTTGGGCTCTTCTCCCATCAATCAGCAATAGGACAAGGGGGCTTGAGCTCTGCCAGGGGAAATTTAAGTTGGGTATTAGAAAAAAATTTTTTCCAGAGAGAGTGCTCAGGCATTGGAATGGCCTGCCCAGAGAGGGGGGGGATTCACCACCCCTGGAGGTTTTTAAACTGAGATTGGACATGGCACTGAGTGCCATGATCTGGTAAATGGACTGGAACTGGACCAAGGGTTGGACTTGATGATCTCGGTGGTCTTTTCCAACCCAATTGTTTCTATGATTCTAATTATTGTTACTCTTGGAGACTTCAGTGGGTACCTTTCAATCATTAAATATTTAAATTTTATTTTTCACTTTGTTTTTTTTTTGGGGTGTTTAGTTTTAGTCCTGTGCCTTGCTCTGTAGGTATGATTCCTTCACTGACTCCTCGAGGAATGAAATGAAGACCAAGTTTGCACTAACGATGGAGTTTGTAGAAGAGTACTTGAAAGAAGTTGTGAATCAGCCCTTTCCTTTTGGAGACAAAGAGAAGAATAAACTTACATTTGAGGTACTTCTCAGCTATCTGCATCCTCCTTACAGTATTCCTCCTTTCAGATAAGTGGGTGTATTCCAAAATAAAAGCGGCTGCAGAATAAATGTGGGTGTAAAACAGCCCAGAGAAGCACCAGTTCCTAATTCCAGTGTTCTTGGTGATGTCTTACTGCAGAAAGTAATATTCTTGTCTGCTGTCAAACAGCTGTATTTTTCCAACCTCTCCCTCCTTCTCTTGGCGTGGTTGCATTTCAGTGGGGGGTTGAATGGCCATATTCTTTCTTTCTGCATTACTGAAATAATGTGTAAGGATTCTCCAATATGAGTAGGTACTTTCTCTCTGTAAGATATTACACTGAAGAAAATAATCAAAACCTGTGGTTTAAATATTGTTCAAAATTCCTGACAGAAACTTTAGGTAGGCCTAAATTTTCTAAATTCAAATAACATTGAATAAAGCCTTTGTAGTTCCTCCTCCAACCTACCTCCCAACCTTTATCACTTCTGCCTCTGGTCACCTGAAATCACCTCTGTCCTTACCACAGTCAGCTTTTTCTGACTTCCACCTTCCCCACAGCTGCTGTCTCTGTAGACAACTTCCTTGGGGTCTTTCTTCTGGATCTCAAGGATTTTCACAGATGCAATTCAAGCCTTCCTAAAATCTCACCTGGGTTTTGCTGTCTTCTCTAGCTTGACTGACCAGCTGTTTTTGTCTAACTGACTAACATTTCATGTCACCTCAACTCAAGGCCTGTTTAGATCAGTGGGGGGACTTGTGGTAGTTTGAGTGCCCTTGAGATCTGAGTCTGTGTGGAAGCTGCTGTGTGAAATGTGCATGGCCCAGCTGAACACCCCCAACGTTGCCAATGCTTCCTTCATGTTTTGATTTCTCTCTCTCTCATAGGTGGTACACCTGGCTCGAAACCTCATATACTTTGGCTTTTATAGTTTTAGTGAGCTCCTCAGACTGACCCGGACCCTGCTGGCCATCCTGGACATTGTTCAAGTTCCTATATCATCATACTTCGAGAGGCTGAGCAAGTTTCAGGATGGAGGTGAGAAAAGCAGCAAAGACTTTTATTCCAGTGTGCAATTAGGGTTTGGTTTTTTTTTTTTTTTTTTAGGTTAGAAATAATTTATGGAACATCTCATTGCTCTTTCAAGGTCCTTTATTCATACATAACCCTCCTACAGGAATGTATTGCACGGTACATTAGGGAGGTTGGGTGAAGAGGAACCTTTTTGAACAGAGCCACAGCCTTTGTGACTTGTGGCTGCTGGGGTGGTGTTGCTGCTGGAACTGAACTTTCAAATGTGGTTCTGAGCCTCAGTATCCCTTGCAGTGAACATCCCAAGCAAGTTCAAACAGCATTTGCCTGGGCACACTGGCACAAATGTTTATCAGGCATCTGAGCACTTCAGGGAAAGGGAGAATAAGATGTTACTGGTCCCCCAGCTGTGGGAGCACCTGATTGAAGTCCAGAGGAGGATCCTCTGCATGTGTTTGTCAGTTTAGGAGGTCCTTTTTCCAAGCCCAGGACTATTCTGTATGTCTTTTCTACCAAGGCTTTCAGCTGGGTTGAAGAACGAGCTTGCTAGGAAGCTGCTGAAACTCAGCAGTTGAGGTTTCCTGTGTGTGTGGAAGAGAGGTGTGACAGTCATGTGGGCTCAGGGGCCAGGAGCCTGACTGATGGCAGATTTTGTTTTAATATGTAGCTGGTGTTGCCAGCCAGCTGGCTCAGGGCACCAAAATGGATGAGCTGTCTTGTTTGAAACAATTATTTTGTGTTTTCTCTGGGAGGCGTTTTCCCAGCTTTGAGATTTTTCTAATCATGGTTGTGCTCAGTCACTCCCACAGATGCCCTGCAGGAATGTGCCATCCTTCATAACGTTTTCCTTCTTTGAGGTTCTTGCACTCTGGAGAAGTTTAGACTGTCAGTGTCATCTCTGAACCAAGAAGTTTTGTGCTTGGTTCTCTTGATCTTCCCTCCATCACTGGCAGGGCACTTTAGTGAAAGCCTCTGGAAGTCTCCCCTGCAATGCAGGGCACTCTGAGCCTGGCTGGATTTGGCTGCAGTCCCTCCACAGCACTAGGGAAAAGACTGTGTGTTCAGACACTTGGAATTATTTTTTGTCCCTGGAAGAGACTGCATTGCAGTCTTAAAAGGCTTGGACACAGTTTGACTCCAGACACACTATTGGCATCATGGGACATGCAGATGTGCTTCTTCTGTTTAGCTCTCACTCTGCCCAGGTCCTTAACCCTGATTATACACCTCATTCAGTGATTTTACTTGCATTCATTTCCCATAAAATGGTGTTTCATCCTTAACTCCCTTTTATTTCTGTTGAAGGGCTTCCCTCCCCTTTTACACAGATAATCTCTCTGTTAGAAAACAGAGTTGTTGGAACAAGTTACTTGTTTTATTGGTTACCTGTCTTGGGTTTTTTTAATTGTCTCATTTAACTTAAAGTGCTGGTCTCTTGGGCCCTTAAAAAGGATTAAAGTGGAAATTAACTAAGTCTGGCTTTTTTGAGGTTTTCTAAAATCAGAATGGTCTGTTGATTTATTATTTTATTTTTTTATCTCTTTTTTTTTTTTGAGGGTGTTTTCTTATTCATAACTTTCATAAAATACAGACAGATGGATTAGTCCCTGCCCTGTTTCAGGGCAGTGGGAACCCTCCCTCCAGTCAGGTAAGAGTGAGGGTGATTTCTTGCCTTTAAAAAAGGTCAGAATCCACTCTTCCATCTCTCTCCAGACTGCAGCAGATCCAATATTTCCAACACTGGAGGTGTCCCCTCCAACACATTAATGCTCTCGGGGTGTGCAGGTTTGCACAGCTTCTTTTTAAAGGCAAATTAACCTCCTTGAGTTGCAAAACTCTTTATGTTGATGTTCTTTAAACAAAAACCCAAAAAGGTAAGATTGTATCTGCTGTGATTTTTGTGTATCTGCTGTGATTTTTGTGTATCTGCTGTGATTTTTGTGTATCTGCTGTGATTTTTGTGTATCTGCTGTGATTTTTGTGTATCTGCTGTGATTTTTGTGTATCTACTGAGAATGTGTGGAAGTAAATTTCAAGTTCCGCAGTTTATAAAAGTTGTGGGATTTTATTTGGGTTATGTTTATTTCTTTGTTGGTTTTTTTTTTTTTTTTTCTTTTTAAAGCATCCAATCAGTGATCACGAATGTCTGAGCACTAGCTTAAATCAGTAGGAACATGTATTTCATTCTTGGAGCTTAGAGCTTTGAAGTGTGGCTCTAAACCCCAGTTTTGACAAACACTGACGGCCAGTCATGATGCCTGAGACTGACAGTTTGTTGCTAGAAAGAAATATGTTTAAATTTTATCAAACATTAGGAGCATGATCCTCTAACTTTAATGTAGGAAAGTGCTACTGAATAGCAGCTTTTAATTTTCATCACCATCTTATAGTAAATTTGCATGGTAGGATATTAAATAGATATTTAAGAGCAGTATTTTGTTAATAATTATACCAACTCAGCAGTGCAGTTGTTTTCAGTTTCTAGGAAAGGTGGCTTGAAAAGAGCCTTGTCCAAATGGAAAAGCAGTTCCTGTTCTTCAGCTGCAGCAGCATCTCTGTAGAAGAAGGTCTTGCATGTTAGTTTTGTTTAAAAGTATTGATTTCCAGGGGAAAAATCAGTGCTGAATACATTTGGGGACAGACTGCCTTTGCATTCTTGCCATTGACTTGTTTTAGATCACAGGGTTCCTGGAATGTGGAGTTGTAGGGAATTGCTGAGCTTGATTCTTGACTGGTTTGACCAGTCCACGTTGTGAAAACTGCAGTCAGGATTTTGGGAAGTGCATTAGTGATGGGTGCAAGGATGTGTGGTGAGTCTTGGCTGGACTTGTGCACCTCAACACTGAAACAACCCAGGTGTTCCACCAGCAACCTGGAGCCTTCTTCCACGTTTAATATTTATTTTTAAATAGACCCATTTATTTCACTCGAAGTACTTGCTGAGGAAGGAAATATATATGACAAGTGTTGAACTGTTGAAGCAAATCTGCAAAATGGGACTTATTTTTAGGCTTGCATGAAGACTTAATTAACCTTTTACCTTAAGATGTCCTTTTCCACGCGTTGCTTAAATTTTGAGCCATCTTGATGGCTGAGATAGTTCTTGATAGTTTTGTCAGCTTTCCTCTCTCTTGGTTCTGCAAAGATTCCAAAAGGATGACAGAATCATAGCATGGTTTGGGTTGGAAGGGATCTTAAAGATCATCTCATTCCAACCCCCTGCCATGGGCAGGGACACCTCCCACCAGCCCAGGTTGCTCAGAGCCCCATCCAACCTGGCCTTGGACACTCCCAGGGATGGGGCCAACCAACCTGTTCCAGTGTCACAACACCCTCACAGGGAAGAATTTCTTCCTGATATCCAACCTACACCTACTCTCTGTCAGTTTGAAGCCATTCCCCTCTGTCCTGTTGATCCTTACATCATTGTAAGTGTTAATGCCTTGCTTCCTTTAAAAAGCTTGATTTTAATGCCACTGTCACTTACTTTGCCCAGAATTAAATTAGCATGCATGTAGTTTTCAGGTGTGACCTTATTTGACAGAGACAGATTGGGGAAAGTTGGCTGGAAATATTTGTGAGAAAAGATCCTGGAAAAAGTAATGATGCGTATTTTTGGAAATGCTTCTTACCTAGATGGCATCCTAAAAATGAATTGACTTGAAAATGCTGCAACCAGCTTCTCTTTTGTTTCAGTCAGCGTGTCTTAAGTTTGAATTATTGTTGTGGTTATTTGAAGCTCTATTTTTCTGTTTATTTTTTTTTCCTTTTAGATCCTAAGAAGAAATAAGTATGAGGTTTACAAAATATACTGCTTGTATCCTAAAGAGGCATTTTTTTTTTTTTCCTTAAGGACAAAGTGAGGACTTCATTTAGCAGTGCTGTCATTCTGGCACCTTTAAGGAACATTATAATCTCTTGCAGTTTTAATTAAGAAGTAAAATCATTGCTTTCCTAGTAAGTGCACCCTGCTGTATCATTCCAGAGTAAGGCACCAAATCTGCCTTGTCCAATACCGCTGATTTAGTCCCTGTGAATTAAAATGCACATCTTTCTCTAGGTGCTATTTGATCTTTCAAATAGCTGATTTCAGTCAAACCCTGCAGCTTCAGCATGTGCCAGGTCTGAGAGGTGAAGCAGTACGGGTAGGAGTCACAGGTTCTTTGGGAATGACAACAGTGACATGCAAGCAAATACATCCTTGAATTTGAGCTTGCATGTGCCTTGGGATGCAGCTCCCAGGGCTGGGCAGCGATTGGGAAAGCCCTCAGTGGTGCAGACCTTTCCTGCAGAGCATGTGTGCCCCTCAGGAGCTCCATGTAAGTGGCTGCAGTTTTGCTGAACCAGTGTCCACTGACATCAGGGAGAGTCTTTTGTATCCCTTCGTTCAGTCTTCTTGACAAGACAAAAACAGGTTTTAAAAGCTACTTGTAATAAGCTCAGATTGCTCCTGCCTCTGTGATTCTCACGTGAAATGTGTTGCTCATTGAAATGAAATGCATCATGACAAGTGTGTGCCACACTGCAAGCTTCCATAGGACAGAATCATATGGATTGGGTTGCAAGGGACCTTAAAGGTCATCTCATTCCCACCCCCTGCCACGTGCAGGGACACCTCCCACTAGCCCAGATTGCTCAGAGCCCCATCCAACCTGGCAGGGATGGGGCAGCCACAGCTTCTCTGCCCACCCTGTGCCAGGGCATGCCCACCCTCACAGGGAAGAATTTCTTCCCAATATCCAATCTAACCCTGCTCTCTGCCAGTGTGAAGCCATTCCCCCTGTCCTGTCACTCCAGCCCCTTGGGAATAGTCTCTCTGCACCCTCCCTGTGGGCTCCCTTCAGGCCCTGCAAGGCCACAGTGAGGTCACCCCAAAGCCTTCTCTTCTCCAGGCTGAACAATCCCAGCTCTGCCAGCCTTCCCTCCCAGCAGAGCTGCCCCAGCCCTCTGATCCCCTCGGTGTCCCTGCTCTGGACTGGCTCCCACAGCTCCCTGTCCTTGCTGTGCTGGGACCCCAGGGCTGGGGGCAGCTCTGCAGGGGGGTCTCCCCAGAGGGGGCAGAGGGGGCAGAATCCCCCCCTGCCCTGCTGCCCACGCTGCTTTGGATGCAGCCCAGGGCACGGGGGGTCTCTGGGATGGGCCATGTCCAGCCTCTCACCCACCAGCACCCCCAAATCCTTCCTCCCAGGGCTGCTCCATCTGCTCATCCCCAGCCTGGGTTGGTACCAGGGGTTGTCCCAACCCGGGTACAGCACCTTGGACTTGCTCTGGTTAAACTGCACAAGAGTGCCATGGGCTTCTTCTGAGATTCTCTTGCTGCTTTGTTGTGAGGTGCCCTAAAGATTCAGCCCTGGAAGGGCACAGAATAGGGAAGCCCTCACCCTTTCCTGAAGGGTTCAGCACTGGTGGGCTGCCATCTCTCTGCAGAGGAGTGTTTTTGCATCCATGTGCCAGGGGATTCTTGTCCAGTTTTCTGTCCCTTTGACACATCTCACAAGCTCAGTCCCTCAGCTCCAACTGAGCAACAAGTTGGGTGGCATTTTCGTCCAGCCCTCTTGGCTGCCAGTAGAGGTGGATGGTGCTTAAAAGCACCAGTGAGACCACAAGAGCTTGAGAACAAGGTTGGATCTGCCTTTTCTCTGGTTCCTTTGGGTCCTTGGGGATCAAGAAGCACCAGGTTTCATCAAGACTATTAGAAATGACTGTATTGTTTCCCAGCCTTTCATCCGTGTCTGTTAGCTGCTCTTTTGTCTAGTTAACAGTTTGAAATAGCTTCTTGAGGCATACTTTGATTAGCAGAGCTAATGAGGTGGTGGCTGCCTGGCAGGCTGGAGCAATAATTTAAGGCAGCAGTGTATGAGAAAAGAAGGGATATAAGAGGAAAAAAAGATGTAACCCTTAGGAAAGTTATCTGTGTTAGTCACAGATGTCTGCAGTGAAGCAACTGCTGTCACACCAAAGGGGAGGTCAGTCTGAGAGCTTAATTCTGTGGCACTGAACCATTTCTCTTTCCCCCTTATTCTTTCCCTCATCAGGAGACCTGTGCATTAATGTGATCCCAGAGGCCGTTGCTCTTCTAGGAATCAATATCCCTCTTGCAGCTGTAACTCAGCTGGAAGGCTTGATTCCCATGATGCTTTTTCCCTTCGAGGCTGGCATGCTGATGGATGTTGCTTTTACCCTTTGCCCAATGTCCATGGCATGAAAGCCATGCTTGGCACTGCTTTGTGGGTTTGGGGGGTAGGCAAAATCAACAGAACCTGCAGAAGGTCAGGAGGAGGTGGAGTTTGGTGGAGTTTCACCCTGGCAGTGAGTTTGCATGCAAGGAGGGAGGGCTTGTGGATAAGTTGCAGGTCAGTGGAGTGGCCAGATTCCCTCAGGGGGGTGGGTAGCAAATGTATGTGCATTGCATATTGTAGGTTTTTTCCTTTGTTTTGCCTCTTTTCTTCTGAGGACTATGAAATGTAGAAGTGACACCTCCCCACGTGTCCTTAATGCCATGCATTAGGTTTTCTGTGAGGCTTACCTGAGGTCAGCTCGTTACTGGGCAATGAAAAATGGTTTAATGAAGACATAAAGTGTGATCCTTGGCCTGTTTATGGGAGGTTCTGAAATCTTTATGAACAAATTCTCTAGAAAACCTGTAAAAATTGATACCTCTTTCACAAACAGAGCTGTAAGGCTTAATGCTTCTGGCAAATAATATACAGCTCTAAAGGGGTTGAAATAAAATGTGTTCCTTTAGGTGCTGAGGTATTGTTATTATATGTCTTAAAAATGGCTGTAACTTTTCATGCAGAAAAATTAATCTGCATGAAGCAATGTAGCCAAATCAGCAGAGGCAAAAAAAGAAACGTAGAGCTAAAGCTGCCACTGGGTTTTTAATCTTACCCTTGGTAACTAGATATTGCTGCACAGGCCGTTCCCTGCCAGGGGATCCCCAAGGACTGGTGGTGTTGTGTGCTTGGAGATGACACTGAAGCTTTAGGAAGCTCGTGGTGAAATGATGGGATAGGTCTGACTGAAAGCCACAAAGCCAAGGGGTCCTGCTGTTCTAAGTACTGCCCTAAAACCTGGTTGAACACACACATTGGCACGTGGGCTGAGACAACCTCAACCATTTTCCTGCTGAAAACTCACTTTGATGATGGTAAAAGTTTTGGACTTGCAGCATGGTGGCAGATATCTGCCAATGTGGTAGTGAGCTTGGAAAGCAGCCTAAAGCTTCCCCAGCACACTGGCAAAATTCAGTTTTGCCTCCCCAGGGTTACAGCTGGTAAAAGTGAAACTCATGGGGAAAAGTGAGTGGCTGAGGAGGAATGGGAAGGCTTTGGGACTTCTCTGGGTGGTGGATGGGGAAGGAGGTCTGAACATGCCCCAGCTGTGTGTGCTGGCACCAGAAACCCCCCGTGTGCTGGGGCTGCATCCAAAGCAGCGTGAGCAGCAGGGGAGAGCGGGATTCTGCCCCTCTGGGGAGACCCCCCTGCAGAGCTGCCCCCAGCCCTGGGGTCCCAGCACAGCAAGGACAGGGAGCTGTGGGAGCCAGTCCAGAGCAGGGACACCAAGGGGATCAGAGGGCTGGGGCAGCTCTGCTGGGAGGGAAGGCTGGCAGAGCTGGGATTGTTCAGCCTGGAGAAGAGAAAGTTGTGTGGAGAACTCACAGCACCTTCCAGTACCCAAAAGAGCCTGTGGGGAAGCCATAGAGGGACTCTTTGCCAGACACTGAAGTGACAGGACAAGGGGGGATGGATTCATAGTGAAAGAGGCTGGGTTTAGATTGAATATTGGGAAGAAACTCTTCCCTGTGAGGGTGGGCAGGCCCTGGCACAGGTTGGGCAGAGAAGCTGTGGCTGCCCCATCCCTGGGAGTGTCCAAGGGCAGGTTGGATGGGGCTCTGAGCAACCTGGGCTGGTGGGAGGTGTCCCTGCCCGTGGCAGGGGGTTGGAGCTGGATAATCTTTAATGCCCTTTCCAACCCAAACAATCTATGATTCTATAAGGCTGCTCCCATTTAGGTACTTAATTTCCAGAAGCACCGAGCATCCAGCTTTTCCCATCCCTCATGAAAGCTGCTGGGTGGTAAAAGATCCTTTTGAAAATATGGGTACTTTTGAAATATCTGTGGACAACTGTTGGAGCCAAAATGGGCTGAGCAGTTTTGAAAAGTTGAGACTGAACAGCCACGTAAGTGTAAGAGCAGACAGAGTAAGAGCAGACTCTGTCCCTGTGGGGCAACTGGGGACGAGATGAGGTGCCCCCAGTGAATTTTTCAATACCCAAGGTTGGAAGTTGGTTCCCTGGTGTGTTGGAGATTTCTGTGGAGCAAAGGGCTGCTTGCCTTTGAGGCTCCCATTCCATATTCCCCTCCAGCAGCCACCCTGTGGTTCTCTGTGCTGTGTGTCAAACACCCCAAATGCTGTGGGTCCTGGACCCCAAACCAAGGGTGCTGCCCAGCAATTGGCTGGGAACAATTTGAAGAAAAGGCATGAATTGCCAGCTGCCTTTGGCAGTTGTTTTTCTTTCTGAATCTGGTATTTTGGCACTTACCATCCACGCTGCATTGCACAGCAGATTGTTGTTTACTTTTTTATTCTGCTTTTAGAATTTTTCTGCAACCAGTAAATGACTTATCAAGAAAATATGTTTATGTGGAAAATGAAGTGTCAAATTATCCACTGTTTCGATTACTTGGGTGGTTGTTATTTTTTCCCCATAATTGACTCCTCTGAAAAGCCTTTCTTCTCAGAGAGGTCGTCGTGTTGTCAATCGTGCCAAATTGTATGAGATTATGTGCTGCAGTTTTGTGACAGAAACTGATACTCATTAGGAAGTTGTGATCACCGTAATAAAAAGTAATGAAAAGGAGACGCACAGTTGTCTTTTCAAAACATGACAAGCGTTCTCTTCTTTCCTCTCCTTTCAGTGCCTGTCAATCTGCAGCTCCTTTAAATTACCACTTGTGCGAAGCGATTGCACTCTTTGTGACTAACCTTGTGAGACTGTACATGCAACAGGAGACATTCCTGATGGCTCCACTGCTTGTGGAAGGCTCTTGGCAGTCGGTTTGTCTCGGCAGAGGGAGGAGCAGAGAGGGAGGGAACTCTGCAAAAGACTCGTGGAGGTTGCCTTGCGTTGTTCTCCTCTGTTGGTCAGTCCCAGCTCTGAGCACTTGTGCAGTGGTTGGGTGCACACACCAGCCCTGTGACACTGCAGTGGCCATTCTCTCCCACACTTCCAGAAGTGTTGATACCTCGACCACAAGGCAAACAACAAGAGGTGAGGTGAGCAGGTTAAGGGTGGCAGCACCATATGAAGGCGCAGCTCAGGCTGCTCTGGCAAAGTGCACACAAAAGCAGTCAGGGTTCACATGTCCTGGCTCTCTCCTGATTTAGCTCAGTTAACTGCCTGAGGCAGTAAGTTAATTTTCTTTTGGTCATTGGTATTCAGGAAGCACTTTGGGGCTGTGACTAAGATCAGGGCTCCCTTATTTTAGTCACTGTGTGCATATGTCCTAAGAACTTAAATCTCTTTTATTGAGCCAGTGTATTTTGTCTTGCATTGTTGCAGGCTTAGCTGACATAGTCAGTCACTCTCTAAGCCTCAGTAACCTTCCTGTGTGCCTTACCTCAGAGACACACACCCTTCCCTGCTGAGATAATTGTATTAAAGCCAAGAGGACACAAAGCATGGCAAGGAGAAGGAGTAGCTCACTGGCAAGACTGCTGTGGCCCCTGCTGTTTGTGAGTGATAGCTTTAAATCCATGCTTGACTCAGGTTAGATTTCCAAGGCTGGACAGATATCACTGAGCATCGTGAGTGCTGATTACCGGGGCATCCTTTGGAAGAGAAGATACTACTCCCTCTCTATGTCCATGAATGGTCTCTATGGCCTCTTTCAGAGAGTAGAGAAGTTCCTCTCAGTGTTGAGATACACAGCCATCCCTGAATGTGCTGGTTTTGACTGCTCTCTGCTCCTTAGAGATGGCTACATTTCATCAGCACCCTGCAAAACACGGTTGCTCAAATAACTTTCCTGAAGAGAAATGCTGAATTGCTCCAATTCCTTTAGCATTTCAACTTCTGGGAACGTTCTCCCCAAGCCTGCTCCGAATTAATTGAAAATTATAGTCAGCATCAGGCAGTCAGAAAGTTTTTGAAGGTGGGTGTACCCATGACACATTGTCTCATTGCTGTTCTTGACAGGAGCAGTGCAGTATTGAGCCACGACCTGTTTCAGCTGTAAATACTGAACTGGATTAAGTAGACTTTTCTCTCACTAGAATCCTTCCCTAGGCATTAATGAAACACAGTTTGAAATGGCAGGGATAATAAGTTCCACCTTAATCCTCCCTTGCTTCCCTGCTTCTGTCTGTGGAGAATCAGTTGCATGAAGGTCAGTAGTAAAGGAATGTTGTGGGCAGAGGGTTTATCCTTGTCACTGATGCTGTTGGGAAGCAGCTCTGTAGCTGCTGCTTACTGGTTTGTACCATCTCTGACCACTGTGGGTAAGAGGAAAGGGTGGCAGCAATTTCTTTCTATTTCCCACATGCTTTTCTAGGCCCCAATATCACATTTATTGCCTCGCTGTTCCTTTTTAGAGGTGGAGGAAGCGGTCTCCTCATTTATGGAGGGCATCCTGAAATGCAGAGAGAGTGGTTAATTCCTTGGTCACGGAGGCAGTTGGATCCCATCCCCTGCCATGTCTGTGCAGCCCCCCAGTGATGGCTGAGAAACAACCAAGATGTGTTCTCTAGGCAAAATCCCAGCTTGCTTTCCCCAAGAATTTGAGGTCCACCCAAGGTGTTGTCTGACTGCTTATCCAAAAGACACCGAGTTCTTTGTTAGCTTTACACCGAGTAGATTTCAGTCCTGAAGGGTGAGCAGGAGCTTCTCCAGATAAAATGGAGTTCTTCTGTCTTATTTGGGACAAACTGCAGCTGTATCTAGCTTTTGAGAAGAATATCTTCTGGACTTGTCTTAGACTTAAGTGGTTTAATTATCATTAACCCCATTGACTGAAGTTGTTTAATAAAGAATTCCTGAGTGTTCCAAATACCCTCCATAAAGGCAAAGGGATTTTTGAACCCTTGTGATGACTTCTCAGTTGAGATGTAGATCAGAGTTATTACAGGCCATGAAACAGCTGTGCAGCCTACAGGTTTTGTTATGGTCATCAGCATCGAGGACAGGAGGAAATGAATGATGTCAGTTACTTCACACTTTGAAGATGAAGAAGGTGTAAAAAACTCAGTTTGACTGAAGGTACTTGAAGGGTTGAAGGTCCTGCCCTTAGTCCTGTAGCTTTACACAGGTGTGCTGAATGGTGGGAGAAAGGTGTTGGGCAGGAGGAGAGAGAAATATCCATACTATGTTATTCCCAGGCTGTTTTACTTGGTTTGAAAGGAAAATGCACTGTTTTCATTTTGCAACAAAAAAGGGATTTGGAATGATTTTATTTCCTTTATGCTGGTGTAAGGAGTTAGAACTTTCTGTGCCTGCCTAAGTGAGGATCCCATCCTTAGCTTGACTTCTAGCTGTTTTTTTTTTTTGCCTAACACCATGCAAAGTCAGAAATACATTTTTTTCCTCTCCTTTGTGGGGGACTTGAAGTGTTATTTTCAAAAGACCAATTCAGAGTGGTTGCACACCAGACCAGATGCCGAGTGGGACCTCAAACCTGACACTAATCTGCCTCATTCCCTTTGAAAAAGCAAATTCTTTGTGCGTTTCCCTTTTAAAGTCAGGGCTGAAGTCATCCTCTTCCCTTGCATGCAGCACTTGAGCTCTGTGGATTGAAGAAAGAAGGGCATAAGAAGAGGATCTTGCCAACAAAAATAAAATAGAGCTTTGGCTTTTTACAGCAGATTGTCTGGGCAGAGGGTCTCTTCAGGGGGAGTAAAGCTTGTCCATGGCATGGTGATTAAAGTGCTCTAAAAGACATACAAGAACTATTCAGGCTTCTCTCAGCAAAGACACATTTGCTCCAGTCTTTTCTTTGCCTTTGGTGTAATCTGGGTCTTGGCACTCTTCCTTGTGAAGAGATGCTGTCCTTCCCTTCCCTCCCTCCATTCATTCCTAGCTGGGCTTTGCAAGAAAGGAAAATAATTCATGTAGGTGTGTAGCCAATATTCTCATTCTTTCTTCTCCCCAGCAGAAGGTAGTCATTGAGTCCCTGAGGTGCTTTCCACATCAGAATTCACCATAAAAACCAGGATAACCTGTGGCAACAGAGGTATTTCTTGGTAGGGTTTGCTGAGCTGGCATCAGTCATAGGTACCATTGCAACTGGACTTGATAAAGTTTCTGCCACGTGAGGGTAGAATAATTTTGTCCTTATAAAGGGCATTGTGATTACAGATCACAGTTTGACCTTCAGGGCAACCTTTAAATCTGACCTTCTCCTGGGACTATTTAATATTCTTAGAAACAGGTTAAACAAACTTGTTTAAGGAATTACCTTAGATGTATATAATAAACCTTCAGGCAAGGGAATGGGTTAGGTTAACTACTAAGATTTCATTAGCTCTGCTTTTTATGATTTATTGAGCATATTAACAGAGCTCGGGAAATATTTTGGCGTGTTTTCCACCTGCTGACCTGGAAGGAATCACACCTGTAAGAAATGATGCCCTGGAAAATCAGTGTAGGAAATTTGTCCCCAGACCACTGAGTGATTGAATTAATCCCGGAGTTTAATCAGGAATCGAGGAGTTCTTATTCAATATGCCTCTTGAGACTGGAAAAGGGTTAGCTGACATGGGGGGTGGGTGTGATATACAGCTTTGTAAGCAAGCTTTACTCATGGCAAACATATATATGTGCTTTTGTTTAATGCCCAGGAAACAACGTGATGAGGACCATCCACGGAGTGGGAGAGATGATGACCCAGATGGTGCTGAGCAGGGGCTCCGTGTTCCCCATCAGTACCCCCGACATCCAGCCAAGCATCCACCCAAGCAAGCAAGCCAGCCCTGCAGACAGCGAGGATGTCATAGTCATGGACACCAAATTGAAGATCATTGAGATTTTGCAGGTAATTGTGATTGCACTGCAGTCGCTTCGTGGCTCTTTAGTTATTCACGCAGTGTCAGGTTCTGTTACCTACACTTAACATTCACTGGGCTGTTCGCTGTAAAAAGAACCCTTTGGTGGGTATCAAATCCCAATTTCTGCCTCCTTTTTTATCGCCTGAAGGGATGTTTCAGTGTCCTCTCTAAATTCTGTGGATCTGTTGGTACCGTGGTCACTTCTGGAGGAGCCTGTTGGTTCTGACTTCTCACAAGTGATGTGAATCACTCTGATTGATTACTTGTCATTTCAAAGGCTCTCAGATGTTAGAGTAGCCTCAATACTGCCTTCTTTGCTTCCAGGGCTCCTTTAGTTTAAAACTTACGGTGAAGGACAGAGTGTCACCAAGTTCTATCTCCTAAATAATACCATTCATGTCTACTGCTTCTCATTTAATTTGCTTTCCTGACTGAATTTCTCCCCATACTGTCTTGCTTTACTGGTCAGTGCCCAGGAGCGTGACTCCAGGACCTTGTCCTGTGCATTCCCTGGGAGAATCACTTTGTGTCTCAGTCTTTCCTTTTCCACAGCACGCTCAGTGCAAGAGCACCCAGGACTGGAGAGCATTTAATCCTAATTTGTTACTTAATCCGTGGTTTGTTGGTTATGGGTTAGTCACATGGTCAAATTGCTACAGGTTAGCAAATTTTCCTATGCTGCATGAATCACAGTAAATGTGCATGCATATATATATATGTGATCCTAGTTCACAAGAAATACAATATAATTCAATTTCATTTAATATGCAATGAAGGAGGATTAATTTAAATCATGTTACATTTCATTACTGTGTTATTAAAATAAGAATATTTTACATTTATTGTATTATCACGCACAGCTCATACAAAGGTGATTAAAGCTATTTTATTCTAATAAATATTTCAGTTTATAATAATTTAATTCTCAGTATATCCTCCTATTGCTTTAAGTAAAGGCTTTCTTACTTATGTTTCCATTCTGCCCTCAGCCAGAATTAAACAGATGGCCTGAGAGACTTAGCTGACTATGTGTGGACTCGGAAAATTCCTGTTTCTAAAAGTCTTACTTGTACAATTATAGGGTAACTTGAAAATAAACAAATCCCATTGCAGTGGGACTGGGAAGCATCTTTGACTTTAGTTATAGATCAGAGAAACAGGTTGCCACCATTTGTCACCTTTCAGATGACCTGTCACCTCAGCCTTGGTAACTAAAGATGTGCTTTCATCCCCACTGCTTATAAAGTATGTTATATGATTTTAAAGCTGGTTTATTGTGTGTTTGCACTTGTGGGAAAGGATTATTTGTGAGGGAAACACTGGAATTCAGTCAGTGGGCAGTCAGTTCTCCAAGTGTCAGATGTATAATCAGTCCTTAAATTGGTACCAATGTTTCCAGCCTGGGTGTTTTCCTCGCTGTTCCAATATAAAAGCAGCACTTCCAGCTCTGAATTACAGTTTTTTTTCCTGCATGGCTTTCCAGGAACAAAAGGGCACCTGTCAGGAATCTGGGAGGGTAAGCCTTGAGCCTCTCTTTGCTCTCTGCCCCACTCCACTTCTTATCTCCATGGGGTGCTGGAAATCGAGCTGAAATGTGAAATAATTGGTGTCAGGGTGGGTTTGGATGTGCTGGTCTGGTTGGGAGGCAGAGAGGACGAGGCAGGAGCATCCAGCCTGCTCCTTGGGGTTCTGCAGTCCATTGGGTAGAGTTCAACATGTCTCAGGATGGCTGGAGTGGAGAAAGAAATCAGGGACAACTGATGAATGTAATGGGTTATTTTTTCACAGTGGACATATTTACTTAATGATTCACCTAAAATAACAATGTATCCCCCACAGTAAAATCCTACCCCATGTTATCAAATGGCAGAAGAGAAGTCTTATTTAAAGCTCTCTGTTTTCTTCTTGTAGTTTATTCTCAGTGTTAGGCTGGACTACAGGATATCCTACATGCTGTCTATCTATAAGAGAGAGTTTGGGGAAAACAATGAACATGTTGATTGCTCCACAGCATCCCCACCTGACTCCCCAGGGACTGCCTCAGGTAATTGTTGCTGTTGTGGTGCAATGCAGAATAATTCTGTGCAGAATTAGAATGCAAACAATGAGTTTAATTACACCAGAAAGACACATGCAGCTTGAAGTTGAAAAGCTTGTGGGAAAAGGAAAACGTTAAGGAATTCCATAAAAATAAGATTTTTTTTTTTTTNATTTTGTTCTCTTATTTGTACTCTGCCCAAAACACTGCATGATGACAGATGGAGTAGAGGGTAAATCATAAAGAGTGGTTGGGGTTGGGTGAGGATGGATTTGAGTGAGGTGAATGTGGTACAGGAATGGAGTGGCTTTCCAGGGAGCCTTCCCATGCTCGTGGAAGTGCAAAAGGTCTGTGTGAACACCTGCAAGCAGGGGGGAATTGCTCTGTTTGGAGGTGGGCACATATATAACACAGGGTAAAAAGTCAGTGTGATAAATGATTTGGATTTTAATAAACATTCTAAAGTTCATGTACGTGCTTTGGAAGGGTTGGCTTATCTAACATAAAAATTGAGAAGTTTTGGTAATCTCTGTCACCTGTGGTTAGTATAGCTCTCAGTACCACGTGGCTTTGTTTCATCTCTGCAGTTTGGCCCTTCCTCAGTAGTAATAAACCAGAACTTTATTCTGCCCTGTGTCCTGTTTCTTCCCTGCTGCTCTTGCAGACAGCATATTTTACCAGTTGAGGAATGACTAGTTAGACCATGATACCATCTGCTTTAAAGAGGACCAGAGTTCCATTTGGCTGTGCAGATTAAATAATGATCACTGGCTTTCTCTTCTTCCTTTTTAAATTTTTTATTTTGGTTTCTTTCCCCTTCAGCAATCGTTCCTGACATTGATGAAATTGCAGCCCAGGCTGAAACCATGTTTGCTGGCAGGTACATCCTCAGAAGTTTTTACCTCTCTGTGTGTGTATATCTGTTTGTTCACTTTGATATTTCTCATGGACAGTCTCTGTTTATTCTGTGCTTGTTTTCGTAGCCCTTTCTCTTCCTTTGGCTGCTTGTTATTTCATACCCTACACATAGGCAGAAATGTGCCAGAAAAGACCTGGATTTTGAACAGGGAAACAGCCCTGTTAGTCGGGATGGCTGGAAATGACCACCTTTTTAGTTGTAAGAGACTCACTAGAAAGTTTTCTGCCTTGTTCCCAAAGGCAGCTGGGAAATGGTGTAGAGGCCTATTGGGCTAAAACACAGGAATTATTTATTTACCTTATAATGCCTTAAATGGCTTCTGCTAAAGAAAGACTTCTTTTTACCCTAGTACTTCACGGCTGTAGCCCTGAATTTCCTGGATCAGTAAGTTCCTGTTGACCCTCAGGATTTCTCTTAGACCTCTTGTAACTGCACTTTTTGTTTGAACCTATTTAGAAAATTGTGTCAACAGTGCTCTCTTTCCAATGACTCCTCAAATCAGGAGTTGGACCACTTGCCATGATCTCCTGGACCACCAGAGGCCTGTAGATCACAAGTTATGCTTGCAGAGTTTGGGAAGATATTTCAGCTGTGCTGTGAACAGTAAAAAAAACAGGCATGGAAAACACACTGGAGAGTTATTACCATTATCACTATATTGGTTTAATTTTATGGGTATAATTATAATTATAGCAGTAAAAATTAATTCCATTTAGACAAGACCATAGACTTTAAAGCTTTTCTTGGAGCTAGGGAGAAGGAGCTGCAATATGGGCACTGTGATCTTTCCTCTCTCCGTCTCTTCTGCATTCCCAATCTTTACCAGCACAAGCAATGCCTCCAAGTCCTCTCCCTGAACTCCCACAATGTGAAACAACACACAGCCTTTGGCATCTGCATCTTTAAAATGAACAGAGAGACCGAATGGTTTTCTTGGAAACATTTCTTCTGCTTTGATATGTTAAGTGTAAATCTGCTTTCTGCCGTTCCACATTATGAATATGATTCCAGAAATATGATGCTTTTGGCAATTCTTGCTATTTTTGATCTTACTTTTTCTTAAATGAAATTTTAATAGCAGCTGAAAAGGGAAGGAGTGAAAAGAAAAGGGTCAAATTAATCTCTTGTGAAACGCAGTTTGCTTCATTTAATTTCAGTTGGGGATGAGCTTGGCACAGTTTATCAGAAACATAAATTAATGTTTTTGCAGTATGGGTTTTAATCACAGTATTTGACACATTTCACATACACTTCCTTGCATTCCATAGTGTCCATTCTGCTGCAAGATTGCTGCAACAGCACATAATTGCAGGACTGAAGTCCTTACAAAATAACTTAAAGTGATATTTATAGTTCCTCTCCTGCAGCGGGTTTGATTTGATTCGAAGAGCTCTGTCAAATGAAGGTTGCGTGTAGAGCCATATCGATACCTTTTATTTTTCCTGACTTATTTTCCTTCATTGGTCCTTCCCTTCCTCGTTGCTGCTGCAGGAAGGAGAAGAATGCAGTTCAGCTTGATGATGAAGGAGGCAGAACTTTCCTACGGGTCCTCATTCACCTCATCATGCACGACTACCCTCCCTTGCTCTCAGGTGCTCTGCACCTGCTCTTCAAGCACTTCAGCCAGAGAGCAGAAGTTCTGCAGGCATTCAAACAGGTATGCATGGGCACCGTGTTATGCTAGGAAACTGGATGCAGGGAGCCTTTCCCAAGGCAGCTTTGCCACCTTAAGTTGCTGGGTGTTATTTCCTTAGAGCTCCTCTATCAGCACCACGTGTGCCAGCAAATATTGGAGCGGTGCACCCAGAAAGAGTTAATTGTGGCGTTGCATCCATCAGGGAAAGTTGCAGGTCTGTGGTGAGCGTCTCACAGCAAGACAGGATGTGGTGATCTTTCTCCAGGGCTGCCTAGGCTGGGTTATAAAGCCTTTTTCTTATTCCTGGGCTGTTTCTGGTTCTAATTCCGGTGCCTTTGCACCGTGCTCCGGTGCCTGATAGGGATATGCCCAAATAGAACAGGAAGGCAGTGGTAGAGCCGAGCCTGTTTCCAGCTTTTCTGCCTCCCCTTTGCATGTGCAGGCTCCATGTGTCAGTGGATTAGGATGGGAAGAGCTGATGTCATGGGGCTGGGTGACAGAGACATCTCTGTTACGTAACCCTTTAGAACATATGTTGATAAGAGCATCTGATGCTTATTTCGGGAGCTCGATAGCCCGTTGTCTCATCCTTATGTAAGATGGGGAGGTTTCACTTGTTTAAAAACAGATGAGTGATAAAGGCCTGAAAGGCTTTTGTTTAATGTTTTTGTTGTGTGGCTTAATGGACTCGCACCATATATGCTGGTTAGTTGCATAAATAGCTGCTCTTCCCAGGTAAGCAAGGACTGAGTTGCTTAATATGTTTTCATTAAAGGATGGAAAAGGCTAATTGAGAAATAAAAACCTGCAGAGAACACGGAATATGAACGTTTGCAGATGAGCAGCATTCATAAATTCTGTAAAACAACAGGGTTTTGCCAAGCCAAGAGAGATGATGGTGAAAACTTTGTTATACAAGAGTGAATATTTGCCTGCATGTAGTGTTGGGGTTTTCTTTTTTAAAAAAACCCCATCCCTATCAATGTTCTTGTTTGCCATGTGACCTTAATCTTTTATGTAAGTGTGATTTCTTAATAGTGTTTATTGATTTACTGCAAAGATTGTTATTAGTTTTTTGGAATATTATCTTCATTAATAATCTTCGTGGAACAGAGAGCGTTGCAAAGAAAGAAAATGTGTGGGTCACGCTAAATCAAGAGCTACAAGTAACTGAAAAAAACCCAGATAACTTGAGCAGTACAAAAAAAGGCAAAAATGAGATTAATTTTGGTAAGAGGCAACCACTCAGATGGGCAGAGATTCCATGAACCCAAAAGTCAGTTTGTCAGCTATAGTCAAACAAGTTTTTCTGCTCTGGTCTAACTGTGTTAAAATCTGTTCTTGTTCAGTATTTGATTATGGTGATGTGGGTGATCAGTAAAGTTGCTGGTCATTCTGACTTCTGTCTGGACGACCTGATTTCCTTGTCAAATCATCCTTTTTTAACCCTTTTTCTTCCCAAGTCCGTGCTGCAGGATTAGCTGTTTCTAACTGTAGGTGCTCTAATAGCATCAAACTATTGTTTTAATACCCTGAGGATCATAATTAATGCATCAGAGCTCACTCCCAGCTCGTAAACCACTGGGGCTGGAAATATTTTGCAGTGTGTTAAAGAAGGTGAGAGAATGTTGTGAATGTCATGTTTTGGGCAACTGCAGTCTCTGGCTCTGCTGAAGGTTGTTGATGAATGGGGGGGCTAAAAGGCTGCATGTGCCACGTTTCGATTCCACAGAGGAGGCTTCATAAAGCACCTGAAAAGAGAGGCTTGCAAAAGGAACTGCCAGGCAAATTGCCCAGGTGTAAGTGCTGGTGCTGCTGCTGCTGGAAGAGCTTTACAATTCTCTCTCTTCCCAGGTTCAGTTGCTGGTGTCCAATCAAGATGTGGATAACTACAAGCAAATCAAGGCTGATCTTGATCAGCTGCGTCTGACTGTGGAAAAATCAGAGTTGTGGGTTGAGAAGAGCAGCAATTACGAGAGTGGAGAGGTGGGGGACAATCAGACCAAAGGGGGAGAAGAGCCACTGGAGGTGGGTTTAAAGCCTTTGCTGTTAGAATTGTTTCAATATTGATAGTTTAATGAATTGGTAGTTTAATGAACTGCTGCAAAATTGTGGTCTTGTTAACCCAAGTAGCAAAATGAGAGTGTGCAGTAATCTGGCTGAGTTTTGGGAACAGAAGAGGAAATTAACCCTCTTTTATCAATGTGTTCAGTATTTTCTCCTGCTGCTTTCAGTAAGTGTGTTCCTGTGCCACAGGGCTGCCTTCCTTCCTGGGTAGGGGCAAGCCACAGTGTATGGCAACACTTTCTGGCCAGGGAAGCAATTCAGGAATCGTGTTGGCAGTAGGGTTGACTTGCTGGGAGAAAGGAGGAGTAGAGAGTGTCCTGCAGCTGAGGGAGAGGAGCACCATCAACCCCATATCTTCAGACATCACCAGTAATTCCACTCTTCACCAGACATTAGGCTTGGCCTAAGAATGTTGAGATTTTGTAGGTGAACTGATGTTTTGGTTTCTTTGGCCCTTGTCATACCACACTCTCAGGATATACTGTGGTTTGAGAAACCATAGGACTTGAATCTGGGACCATGAAAACCTGATTTTCTTCTTAAAATGCCTTTGATTGTGTGTTTTTTTAGTTCTGTTTTTCAGTGAGAACTGAGTTCATCACGTAATCACTCACTCATGCAGGAGCAATACTGAACTCCAGTGTGAGTCTTGAAAAAAACACAGAGCGTTGCAGGAGTTGCTGTGGTTGAGGTTTGTGGCACAGCAGAAGACAGAGCAGGCTTTCCCACCAATATTTATTCCCATTTTCCTCAGAGGAAGTGGGGAGAGGCGAACAACTGCAAATTCTAATACAGCACTTTGCCTGTTCTCTTCCATTGTAGAGTCTTCCCTGGTGTCAAGAAAAACAGGTATGGAAGACACCAGGGGAAGCTTAGTAGGAAGCCAAGTGGAGATTGTATAGCTTTGTGAAGGCCACACACTGAGGAAAAGATGGAGCCCTGAAGAAGAGACAAGATCTTTGCAGATATTTGTCACTACACTTGGCCTTTTAGATGGGAAGGCAGATTTTTGGTGCCTTCATATGGGGGAAAATCCAACACTTCAAGAAAGAATCCAAATTTCTTTTGACAGTGTGTGTCCTGCTCTTGCTCTGATCTAACTTAGCTGAATTTAGTGGTGGCAGAACCAGGGGTGAATCTGGGTTTTATGAGCTGAAGTATGTGGGATTTTCTACTTTCTTTCCTCAAGCATATCTCTAGTAGGAAAAAAAAAAACATCTTCCTTTATGTATTTAATGAAAAGAAAAGGTAACGGGGAAACAGGATGCAGCATTGCAGCAGGATTACAGGTTATTTAGTTACATTGCATTTCAGAAGTGTAATAAGATCCCTCTTATTCCTATGGATACCCTGATAGCAAAGAAGCTCCAAGAAGAGGGGGTGAAGCAACGTGCTTGAAACAGGCATCTCTCAATGGGATGCCCATGAGGCATCTGTGGGTCTGTATGGGTTAGCAGAGCTCCAGCAGATGCACAATATTATGTCTGGCAGATCAGAGGGGTTATTGTATCAGGACAGCAATATGTAATCTGCTGGTTAAATCATCTGCTGGTAATTCCCTGAGAGCTGTGCCAGGTTAGAATAGCTCAGAATCTTGTCCGTGATTTCTTTTTTTTTTTTAAAATTCCATTAAATTATTCTTTAATGGTCAGCAAATGTTTTTACCTTGCAAAACTAAAATCCGTTAGATAGTCATTATTCTCTGTGAGATCTCAAGCCAGATGTTGGAGGTGAGATGCTGGTTGTAACCTACAACATGTCAAGCAGGTGGCTTGGCTTCAAGCAGATAAATATCCCACGAGATCCATGCTTTCTTGGAATGAAGGATTGAGCTGGATGAACCCCACGGTGTTTAGGGAATATGCTTCATTTGCTTGTGCTTAATTTTTCCCAAGCAACATTAAATTGCACACAAGGGCTTAAGTGACATTCCAGAACACTCTTATGTTAAGCCCAAATTTCTGTCCTCACTGAAGCACGTTAAAAGATGTGCACAAGAGTTTTAAATATATCAGATTTATTTTTTTTGCCTTTGGGCTTCTGAGACTTTCTGGGTAATTGTTTCCACCTTTCTATCATAACCTGTAGGACTGGAGACTTTTTTATTTTTTTTTTTTTTCAGTCATATCACTCCAGAAATGGGATTTGTAGCAAAAAGGCCTTGTTCTTCTCAAAGTATGCAGAGAAATAGGCTCAGTGAAGCTGGAATGGAGCTTCTCAGCTTCACCCCTCACTGAGAAAGTTCAAGTAAATACAGTAGATAAGTGAATGCAGCCTGTGGAGGGCAAAGCTGTGCCATGGGTGTTGCCTGGATTTAGAGAGAATATTATCAGGGTGAAAAGGTAGCAAACCGCTCTTTACTAAAAGCTTTTAGCTTAACAAAATATAATGATGTATGTGTGCCAAAATAGGGTTTCTACAAATTATATAATACTACTTAATTATCCTATCTAAGGATTACATCCAATCTAATCATTGCCCATCCCCAGAAACAACCCAGATCTTCCCCATAACATGCTTTCTCTGAAACTGAGTCAGAGGTCTCAGGACCCCTTGTACTTCATCATCTTCATCTTCTTTTTGGAGCTTCTCCAAGGTTTCTGAGCCTGCTCACGCTATGACTAAAATGGCATCATATTTTGACCACAATATGTTCTGTTTGCTGTCTGGGTACAAGTGTCCTATCCCAGATGTTCTTAACTACTCTCTTCCCCTTTACACAGAGTTTCAGGAATGTGACACAGAGGTTGGAAGCTGTTAGCTACTACTTTAAGTGTAGGAAACTACAAAACCGTATAAAAACCCTACAAATATATGAAATCCTAAGGTAACATGAGGATGCTGCTGAGTGCCTTGTCCTGCTGGGATAAGGGAGACTTTCAGTGGCAGGGTTGGACTGAAAGCTGGGATCTGGGCTTCCAGAAGGAAAGGATCCTAAGACTGAGGCAAAGTGGTATCCCAGGAATTTTATGAACAGAGGAAATAAATAGCATTTCCTAAAGGTGGGGTACATAGGTGAGAACCTTTCTCAGTGAGATCCCCGTGTCTCCCTGTCCCCTATGGAACAGTGTGGCAGAGGAGGCATGTGTGCCATGGGGCATAATGAGGCAAGATATGCAACTGAGTGCCTTTGGTATCCCAGGGGTGTGATTCTCCTGATAACTCCATCCCTGGCATACTCTTAGGGGTTCAATAAACAGTTTTTTATTTTGTTGAGAGAAAGGATGGATTCAGCAATTTGATGCTGATCACCACTTGCAGATAAGACATATAGTTCACATGGATTATAAAAGTGCTTTGATTGAGGAAGAGTGCTGATAAAACTAACAGGTAAATTAATCTTGGTTAACCCACAGTCCCAGAACGGAGGAGGGTGGTTAATTATAGCCAAAAGCCTGAAATATCTTGCAGAGTATTGATTCAAACAACTAGAGAGATGGCAGCCTGCATGCTAACAACCCTAACCAAATAAAATCCACTCTTGCAGCATAGATCAACAGGGCCAGGCTGAGCAGTGGTGTTGATTATGTTACAAACAGTGGCCAAGTGGTGCAGCTGTTCTTACCTCACTGCAGTGTCGGCCCAGATGGGATTTGTAGAACTCCCCTGACCTCACCAGCAGCTAAGAAAGTTCAGAGAGAGGTTTCAAGGTGTACAAACATTCAGCTTGGCATGCCACATGTCTGTTTTAGGCTTTTTCTCTTCTCTGAAACGTTAGGAAGTTTGAGGACACAGAGAAACTCAGAAGTGCACCTGTTCCTTCTTTATTTATGCCATTGCACTGGTTTACATCCCTGTGGTTCTCCTGTGAGGCAGCCTCAAGATTTCAGCATCCAAAAGGCCAGTCTTTCAATTCTTATGTGTTTCTAGTTCAGAAAGGCTTACATAGCTGACAGCAGAGAAAAAACCCCAACACTGGTAATTTGTGTGCTGTTTTCCCATGTTTTGATTGAGATGTGCATGGAAAGGTGTGTGGGTGTTGGCAGATACTTTGCTGACTTGATTTCTCTTATTTACCCTACCCAGCTGGGATTTTCTGAGAGCCAAGGCCCAGAGCAGACGGCATCATGACTTGATGTTGCAGCTTAACATATGGTTCCTCCTTGTTTTTAAATCCTTTTCTGCATTCATCCAGAGATAAGGACAGAAGCATCCTCTTAGTGGGAGGAACATCTCTAATTTCCACATGCTACTTGTTCCTGTACTGCTGAGAACTCCACCCCACTTACCTCAACTGCAGAGGTCATCTTAAGCTCTTTCTCCAGCCTTTTTAGTGTTCACACACACACAGATTTCACAATCTTTCCAGATGTATTGTGGATTTTTGAAACGTGTGGTCCCTACTAAAATACACTTATGGTCTGTATTCTCACAGTATTTAAATTCCTTGGGATGTCTAGTCTGTGATTTCGGGACATACTCTGTTTTAGGATGATGAGAAGCATGAAAACATAGAGTAATTGCCTCAAGTTGTGTTGGAAATTTGAAACAAAGGGAGGAATGTGAGTCTTTTCACTCACTGGATGAAGAACAAACAAATCTTTATCATCTGTGTTAGATCAGTTCCTTATGAGCTGCTATAATAATTCTCCACTGGCTGTTGTTAAACACAATTAGTTCACGTTGAGAAAACTGCAACAAACCTCCACTTGTCATGTGTTCTTTATTACAGGAGTCAAACCTTTTGAGCCCAATCCAGGATGGGACCAAAAAGCCCCAGATAGACAGCATTAAAAGCAATAACTACAATATTGTTAAAGAGGTTGGTATCTCTGCCAAGAAACCTGCTGGACGTGCTTGTTCCATAAGTAATTTAGCAATTATTGTGAAAGAAAGTTTGGGTTTTGTGTGCCATGACTGGCCCTTTGCTTTCTTGCATGCTTATCCCTTTGTTTGCTTGTTTGTAGATCTTGATTCGACTGAGCAGGCTTTGCGTTCAGAACAAAAAGTGTCGGAATCAGCAGCAGCGGCTGCTGAAAAACATGGGCGCCCACCTGGTAGTCCTGGACCTCCTGCAGATCCCCTATGAAAAGGTTATTCTCATAACTGTAGTGCTAATGAATGCGAGCTCAATAAAGATAAAAGCCTCAAGAGGCCCAGGAAGCAACCTGAATGTTTTTTAAAATCGAATTAGGCCAAGTGTGGTAGAAATGTGAAGTGATGAGGCCGTTTTGTACCTTAAGAGTGACGAGCTTGGGCTCAGTTTAAACGTGGCTGTCTGCACAGAGCAGGTTTTATTTCAAACTTTATGTTTACCGCCTCGGGTGCCTGGGTGTCTCAGAGCTGTCATTCCTATAACAAGTATTGGTCTAACAGAACTCCTGCCAGGGAATCTGAATCCCACCGTCGGGTCCTGATGTGCCGTTGTAGGTGCATCATATGGAACAAAAGCTTTCAAGGATCAAATCTGAAATAACTTCTTTGGCTCTGTGGTGGACATCTCTAACCTAGTTCCACTTGCAATTCTTTTTTGGACAAGATATTGGGATTTTTGTACTGATTTAGTGGCATGGAGCATGCAAATGAATGATCTCTGTAGCCTTTTAAAGAGCAGATCTTTCTAGATCTTACAGGAAGCACTGAGGGAAGACAAAACCTCTTCTGGGCTGCATTTTCCTGAGTGTTAATGATGTTGTGATATAGACACTCAGCTCAGCTGTCATCGTGAAAATAGTGCTTGTCCATAGAGGTGGTTAATCAGATCATAATTAGAATACTACATGAGAGGAATATAAATCGGGGATGAAACCAGACATATATAGTGTGGGTGTATGTGTATGAGCATATGCATCTGTGTAGGTGTGCACACATATGCACACATACATCTGTTTCTATATGTGGCTAAAGCTTAAAAGGAGTGCAGGCTAGAGAGGTTTTTCTTCTCTCTGCTTTTTAAATTTAATTTGTTTTTTAATTTATGTGAATCAAGTCGCTTTGCACTTTTTTAAACTAGGAAATTATAACCAGGCATTAAGAAATCTTACCTGGAGTTTGTGCTCTTACCTGTGATTCTCTAAGGTCAGGTTGATTCTGAGTAAGGTACAGCCACTAATGGACTTTGAAGGGAACTAGATGAGTTGCTTTTGCCAGAGGGAGAATTTCTGCCCTATAAAGGCTCAGGAGAATTGGTTTGTTCCTGGCTGAATTGATGTTGTGTGGTTTTAACAAGTATCCTTAGGTATGCCCAGCTGATGTTGCTTGTCTTTGCTTCCTGCAGAGTGATGAAAAGATGAATGAAGTTATGAATCTAGCCCACACTTTCCTTCAGAATTTCTGTCGAGGAAATCCTCAGAATCAAGTTCTCCTCCACAAAAATCTCAACTTGTTCTTAACTCCAGGGGTAAGTATTTCATTTTAAGTAGAACATTATGACTGGAAGTAAATTTGGGCTTGCTGAAAAATTCCAGTGCTAAATAAATAATTTCATTGAATTATGTGCTCTCTCTCTCTCTCCCCTCTCTCTGTTCTCTCTCTTCTCTCCCTTATTGTTGCTCTTTGTGTAATTGTTTTTAATGCTGACATTTGAAAAGTGGAAAACAATATTACCTGTGGGGTTTCCTGGAAGTATCTATGAGCATGTTTCACGTTATCACAGTGTTTAGCTTGAGTCAGACCTTGACTGTAAGTCAAGGCAGAAGATGCTGTGACTGTGCTGTCATGAAGCTCGTGTGACAGCAGAATCAAACCCATTCATTTTTGCTGGTGGTGCTCTCATTTCAATCAACTAATCTAAAACTGGGTCATTTATTAAGTCCTTGTGCTCCCTTATTGTTGCTCTTTGTGTAATTGTTTTTAATGCTGACATTTGAAAAGTGGAAAACAATATTACCTGTGGGGTTTCCTGGAAGTATCTATGAGCATGTTTCACGTTATCACAGTGTTTAGCTTGAGTCAGACCTTGACTGTAAGTCAAGGCAGAAGATGCTGTGACTGTGCTGTCATGAAGCTCGTGTGACAGCAGAATCAAACCCATTCATTTTTGCTGGTGGTGCTCTCATTTCAATCAACTAATCTAAAACTGGGTCATTTATTAAGTCCTTGTGACCTTTTGGTCACAATCCCTTTGTGTGTATGTGTGCTTACAGATGTATTCGTGTAGGATGGCACCTGCTCAGTGGCAGATCTACTGAGCAAAACACGCTTTTATTAGGAAGAGTTGTGAGTATAAGGATTGTAGGTTCTGGCCTGGGTACATTAGGAAGGATTTGTTCTGCTATTCTTTATTTATGCTCTTTTGTGAAGTTGGTGAATAGCACTGAGCTGACCACAGTGGGGGCCAGTGCCCAGATCCCATCCTACCCAGCACGGGCACGTCACTCAGGTGCTGAGCAGGGAGCTGCTTGCACTTGCATTTCTGTTGAAGCTGAGTTTCTGATCATCCCAGTTCTTGTGCTTTTTTTCCCACACTGTGGAGCAAACAGTGTGGGTTCATTTCAGGTGACACTAAAGAGACAAGTGTTCTCTAGGAGCACACCTGACCCTCATGAGCCTTTAGCCCAAACTGGAGCAAAATTTGAAACAAAGGCCCCAAGAATGCACAAAGTCCGGGTGCTGCCTCCTCAGCAGCATCTCCTCCTGCTGCTGATCTGCTCCTCTTGTTCCATGCTGCTCCCTGACACACAGCCTCAGGCTCCCCCTGTGTTTCATGTGGAGAGAGATGTTCCCTCAGGAAGTGAGCAGGCTGCATGTGCCATGGTTTGCCTGCTGGGAATGCCTCCTCTGTCGGTCACAGAGGGAGCCACAACCACCGATCCTCTCGTGGTTGCCTCAGTGCAAAGTGTGATGCTGAGTGGCATGTTGTGGTCTCAGGTTCTTGCATTCCAAAGTCACAGAGTCCCAGAACATGCAGAGTTGGAAGGGACCCACAGGGATCATGGAGTCCAAACCTCAGCCCTGCACAGGACCATCCTCAGGAGTCACACCCTGTCCCTGAGAGCATCATCATCCAAACACTCCTGGAGCTCTGCCAGGCTTGGTGCTGTGCCCACTGCCCTGGGGAGCCTGTTCAGTGCCCACCGCCCTCTGAGGGGGAAGAACCTTGGCCCAATACCCAACCTAAACCTCTCCTGGCACAACTTCAGGCCATTTCCTCAGGTCCTATCACTGGCCACAGAGAGAATAAATCAATGCCTGCCCCTCCTGTGCCCCTTGTGAGGAAGTTGTAGACCCTACAGAGTGCCCTAGCAGTGTGTGTACGGTGTGTGTCTTCACCTCCCACGTGGACGCAGGTTTTGTTTGTGTCCACTTTAGGATCACTTTGCACTCAGAGGGGAGTGTGGAGAAACCCCACCAAAAAGGAAAGCCAGGCCCCAAGAGCATTGCTCCATGACCGGGCAGGTGCCCGCTGGATTTTGCCAGTCTCCCTTTCACCCTCAAAGCAAATCAGCTCTTCTCACGAGGCTGATTTGCTTTTAACCCCTTCCAGCTCCTGGAGGCTGAAACCATGAGGCACATCTTCATGAACAACTACCTGCTGTGCAACGAGATCAGCGAGAGGGTGGTGCAGCACTTCGTGCACTGCATCGAGACGCACGGGCGGCACGTGGAGTACCTGCGGTTCCTGCAGACCATCGTCAAGGCAGACGGCAAATACGTGAAAAAATGCCAGGACATGGTCATGACAGAGGTAAGAGAAGGGTTCTCATGCTGATCACTCGTGTGTATTTTGAGGTTGGTGGGTTTTGTTTTTTTTTTTTTTGCTCTCGGGTATCATGGCAGCCTCGCTTCGGAATTTTAAGCGGTGTCGCAAATAATGAATATTTTAGCAGACGTTTTTGGGAGTTTGATCTAATTTTGTAAGGCCATCTGTATAACTACTAGAAAGAAAACATGAGTGTTAGCATGGTGATACAGAGATGTCTATTTGTAGATGATGTAGCATGGAAATCTCAGAGTTACATAAACCTTCATTTTCCTGTACCGTAATTTAGGATCTCTTTTACCCTTCTTGTGGCACAGTTTGGCCATAGAGGAGCCTCTTACCTCTATGGATTTGTCTAAGTAGTTTTATAGACCATTTTTTTTTTAGCATATAACAGTTCTAGATTCTAGTTTCTGCCTTTTTTGTTTTGTTTTGTTTTTTTGTTTTATTTTTTTTCCCCCAGAGTATTTCTATGAGAGTCAGTAGAGCTACTGTAGGTTTAACTAGCTGGCTTCTGACTCTGACCTGGGACCTTCCACTGAGTGGTTTGCGGACAAATCTTTATGCCAATATAAAGTTTCCTAGGAAAATGCCTAATTGACTTCTCTGCAATTAGGATTTGATATATAGTGAGCATGGTAAATGAAGTCTTCACCTTGCAGACACTTGTGCATTTAATTGTAATTACATTACCAGTTCAGTGAGATTACTAAGTGGGTAAAGTGGAATATGGTGAAAAGTCCTGGTGGGATCAGAGTCCAAGGAAGATTTTTCTTTACTTTGCAAAGTGTTTTTCTATTTTTTTTTTTTTTTTTTTAAAGAGTTATCTTTGGAAAGAAACCACAGATAAACTCTAGTTGTGGTATGAACAAAACTAAACCTTGCTGAATTTTTATTCCACAGCAACAAGAGGAAAATCTTCTAATTAAGAAAATAAAGCTTCAGCCTACACGGATAACCTTTAATGGAATCCACCTCAACCTTTTCAATTTGACTGAAGTGTTTTAACATGCAATATCAATTACAAGCCTTTGATTTACATAATTCAAACAGTTCTTGTGCCTTTGTGGGTTTAGATTTCTCCCCTTCCACCAAAAGCTTCTTGTCGGTTTTTACTTTCTCATCCTACAAAATTTTTAGATTGTTCTCAATTTAAATACATTTTGTCGCTGACCTATAACAGCGCAAAGATAAATTGTCATATTACATTTTCAAGCTGGCTGCATGATGAAAGTAGAAATGGGCTTGGATATGACATTCACATCGTGGGTCCTGCAGGAATTTGCTCTGGGGAGGGAGCAAATTTTCATGTAAGAGGATAAGAAGATGATCTGTTTAAAAAAAAACAAAAAAAGGTGGAAAGTTACATGTAAGCAATTATGATTTGTTAGAGAAGGATGCTAATAACGAAACTTGAATGGTGCATGACTGCCAGCCCAGTATAAAGGGAACAGAGTAGCCAAATGGTTGGAACTTGCTAGCGAGTCAGGACAGTTCCTCAGGAGACAACTGAGACGTACTTTGTGACCTTAAACAAGTGCTGTAGCTTTTTTTGTGCCTCCAGATGGGGCACATAAACAATTTACCAGAAGACAAGACAGCATATGAGTGTACAGCATGTCTCAACTGCTCCTGTGTTTTCTTTCACCCACAGGAAGTATATTGTGGTTTGTTCCTGTTTACTGGGAGTAAGGGATGAACTGATCTTATTTACATGTTTTAGGAAGTGCACACAGATGAAAGAGCACCATCCTCAAATACATTGAACATTCCCAATCTGGCTTACTCACTTGTTCTCATATCCTTGCTCTCCATGTCTGTACAGTGCTAGTAGTGATGTTTACTGCCCTCAAAGGTTCCTCAGGGCACTCTTTCTCATGCCAAGCCTGCTTTGAGGTTCCTGGAAGAACCGTATCTGTCACTATTACAGGAGGGAAAGCAGAGTTTGATGTTGAATCAGCAGAGTTTTCTATTACCTGTAGTATTCTGCAGTAATATATCACAGAGCATCAACAGCTGCTCCAACACTTCGTTATACTTCCATGGAGTTCTTCACTCATTGAAAATACACTTTAGTGGAAGAAAATGCTGCTGGTTTGGGGTTTTTCCCCTCTGTCACTGAGCTCGTAATCCTCAGTGAGAACTTTTGTTACCACTGGATACTTCTCTTCCTTTTCAGCTTTTTTTTTTTTGGCTTGGGCCAATCTTTGGATGCCCTTTGCAAATCACATTTAAAAGTGGGGTAACTTGGGGAGTGAGGATGACACCTTCATCAGTCCTTGGATTTGAAATGATCACCTTGTCCCCCTTAGCTCTTTTTGTGCTGACCCAGCATCACCTGCTCCTGGTTGTGGCTCCTCACAGTCAGTGTGCAGCAAACTTGCCATGCAGCACCATTTTTCACAAGTTTCACTGTGTTTCATCCTCATTCATGAGTGATAAGTACATGGAAGCATGAGGGGTTGGACTAGATATGATAAATATCAAGAAATACTGGGACAGCTTAGGTGTGGATTTGACATATGAGTGTAACTCCAGGGGAACCAGGAGAGAGTTGTCTTCTTCTTCTTCTGTGTCCAAAATGTACACAAGTGGAAAAAAAAAAACTATGGGAATCTGGTGAACAACTTAAGAGAAAGTGGCAGAGTTTGTACCTGCCCAGAGGGTACAGTGTAGATTTTGTCCTAAGAGCATAATGTCAGATATCAGTATGGAAAAGTTAGTTCAATGTTCCAACACTTTGAATACTCATATTTCCCCTTTTTTGTTTGTATGTTTGCTTTGGGGTTTTTGATTTTGTTTGTTTGTTTGTTTGTTGGGGTTTTTTTTGCAATTGAGTGCAATGACATTAATGGGTCCCTGCACGGTCTCTTTCCTCCTTCCCAAGCTCTTGTCCCTTTAAAAACGTTTTCTGTATTGTGGTTTGTCCCAAAACTGTCTGAAAAGTCATGAGTAGAAATGTTTTAGAAATCCAAAGAGAAGTGAGCAATAGGGATTGCAGGAAAGACTGAATTCACAATTCATTCCAGCAAAATGTCAAAGTAAAAATAAGCAAGAAACGGGGAAAACACAAACAGAAAAGTTGTGAATTCGAAATTTGAAATGTTGAAACCCTGGAAAATGTAATGAAATGTTTCTTGACTTTTCATTCTGACAGACTAATTCTCATTCCTGCTCTTGCTGCTTTCCCATTTTTCAAGAGCTCCACCAGCCTTTATGCCCACCTTGAATTCAGTAAGCTGGGTGCTCATGCCACATATGGATTAGATGTGCCAAGTCCCTTGTTCACAGAGTATGTTGTGCTGCCAAGCTGTATTTTGGGCTAGGAAAGGCTCATTTTCACCCACACTGAGAGGGCATTTTGCTTGAAAGGAAAGGGATGGAGAGAGGACAGGACTCCTGTTGTATCCCAGCTCTGCTCGAGCTCATGGAGCAGCGCTGGCAGTGGGATCTGGATGCTCCTGAGATGAGCAATGCGCTTGTAGCAGAATCAAATATTTATCACATACACCAGTTTTCTGTTAAATGAAAGTGCTGACATGACAGTGACAACGTCATGACCCACCTGCCACATTTGCCTGGGTTGGGGAGAGTCATCCTTTATTTTCAGTGCTGAGCCAGGTGGGAGAAAAAGGTGGGTTTGGTTCTGGGTGAGCTACAGACTCTGCACCTCAAGTACCTGGGTACAAAACAGGGAGAATAATGTGTCCTGGCCTCGCAGTAGGGTGTGATGGTAATTAACTTCAACAAACATTGGGACGGTAGGAATAATAAGGATGGCATACCATCTTAGGCAAAACAGAGCTACAGAGGAATTGAACCTAAAATTCACCTTGGTTAGCTCACTCCTTGGTGAGCTATTCCAGATTTGCACATATGTGGATAAGAGCAGGAGTTTGGATGTTGTTTTGACGTGCATTTGGTAAGCCACGTCAGAGTAAGTTTGGGTTGGTTGGTTTGGTTTGGGTTTTATTAGCCAGACGGTCGTTGCACATTTAAAGACAGAACAAAAATAAGACATTGAGGAAATCACAGAATTGCTTCGGTTGGGGAAAGACCTTTGAGACGGCCGAGCCCAAAATCAGTGCCGCGCGCTGAGCGCTTTGCTGTCTCCCGCAGCTGATAAACGGCGGCGAGGACGTGTCGATATTCTACAACGACAGGGCGTCGTTCCCCGTGCTGCTGCAGATGATGTGCTCGGAGCGAGACCGCGCCGACGACGGCGGCCCTTTGGCCTACCACATCACCCTGGTGGAGCTGCTGGCCGCTTGCACCGAGGGCAAGAACGTCTACACCGAGATCAAGTGCAACTCCCTCCTGCCCCTGGACGACATAGTGAGGGTGGTGACCCACGAGGACTGCATTCCTGAGGTGGGACTTAAGGCTGTTTGGAAAGGCACGTGGGGTTTAGTTGCTTGTGACAGGCTGCGGCGGGTGGTTTTTTGTAGGCCTTCCTCGGTAACCGGCGTCAAAAACAAGGCAGGATTCCATCCCATCCCTTTACGGAATCAGGTGTATATAAGCNTTTCCCACAGACCAAGCTGAATATTTGCACAGAAGATGCGACAGGTGTTGCTTGTTAAGGTGAATAAGTGAGAAAGGATAGACAGTAATTTCTTATGCCTTGGTTATCGGCTTTTGAGGCCAGACACCTGGGTTTGTTTTCCTGGGTGTGTCCAGTCACTGTCCCAGTTTAATGCTCTCACAACTTCTTGGCTGTAGCTGTGAAGACCCAGCTGAGTGGTTGGTGAAGGCATTGCCTGACTTTGTTGGAGGTGATGGGTGACGTTCTGAAGTGGGAGTTTTGGGTGAAGTCTGTTTTTTTTACATTCAGTTACAGTCCAGCAAATGTTTTTCTACTCCCTACATACTGAGGCACAATTCTGCAGCTGCTGCCTATCATGCTCCAGTAGGACTGGGAGACTGATGGGAAAAGGGGGCTCATGGCAGCAGAACTGGGGCCTGCAGGAGTTAAGACCTCCTCCTTGCTGCGGAAAAGTCCCCCTGTGATCAACTGATTCTTTTATTAAAGAGAAAAACGTTTGATTTACTCAGAAGAAGTTCCTCCTGCCATTACTTTCAACAGATGCCAATTAGAAAAAAAGCCCAAACAAATGAAACCTGAAGGTCTGATCTGAGTTTTCTCTAGACTGCATTAAACATATGCAGCTATCTCATCTCCTTTGACCACGGCAAGAAAATTTCAGTGCCTCTCCATATGTTTATATTTAATCTGTACATTTCAGGCTCTGGTTATCCACTTCTCTGCTGTGTGCATGCAGAGTTACAATGCTGGAGAGGAGTGCAGCTGCAGTCCCCCTCTGAAGCCTTGTGCTGCTATTGCTGCAGTCCCAGCGCTCCACAACCTTTCTCTTCCACTGAGAGGCCAAGGTGCTGCATTAGGATTGTGGGAACACAGGGACTGCAGTCCCAGCTCTGCTCAAGACCTTTTATTTTATATTTGGCAAGTCTGTCACAAGGCATCGACCTGTCACTGCAGCTAACCAGCAAGTGCAGGGGTGTCCTGCATTCTGGCAGCTCCTGGCTTTGGAGCCAGACCCTCCGAGCCTTAACATCATATTAAATACCAGAATTATTACTGGTTTGTTTTTGTGGGGGTTTTGCCATCGGAGTAACAATGTTTGCAAAACCTTTTCATTTTTCTTCATGTGATCTTTCAGTAAGTACATTAAAGGCATGTGCTACTGTGCTTCTCCTTAAATCTTCAGATCCAAACGTGCATTATTATGGTTATTAATGTCTGTTATTACTGTCAGTATCATCTTTATTGTTCAGTGTTTTTGCAGACAGAAAGCCTTCCCTGAATTGTTTTCCCTGTTCCATTTCATACTGACTCTGTTTTCGCTGTTCCTGCAGGTGAAAATTGCCTATGTTAATTTTGTTAACCACTGTTATGTGGACACTGAAGTGGAAATGAAAGAAATCTATGCCAGTAACCATATCTGGAAGCTATTTGAGAACTTCCTTGTTGATATGGCAAGGGTAAGTTTCACAGGATGTTGACTATTACACTATGGCCATGGGTGGCACCTGAACCAGCAAGAACTTTTTTTGGTGAACTTACTTTATTTTGCCAACTATTTTTATTCAAAGTTGACAATAAGAGAAGTGAGGTTTGCTGTTTTCATCATCATTTAACTGCTAATTACTAGCAGTCTTCTCTTTCTGAAAGGGCATCTTTCTCTTTTCTTCCAGCAAAATAAAGTGGGCGCATGTACAGGGTTGATGTCATTCTGGTGGTGACTGAAACAACCCCCCACATCTGTAATCTCTTCCTTTACTCTGTTGTTATAGAGAGGATCAGGGTATTCTTTAGCTCACGTTCCTTTAATCTCAATTCTGCCACAGGTTTTTGGTGTCTGGTGGACTGTGTTTGATCCTTGATGCTGGACAGTATTTTGGAGATGTTTATATGTTGTGACAGTACCTGCCTGTGTTTTCCCAATCCACGGTCCATTACATTTTATAATACTTAAGTTCTCACTCCTTGCATTCTTCATTTTGTTGGAATAAAGGAAAAAAAGGATAAAGAATCTCAATGCAGTCCTGCAGCAGACATTCAGCCCAAAGTAATAGCATGTCACAAAATAGTTTCTATGAGACCTACTGGGAGAAAATAGCATGAATCCAGACTAAAAGAAGAATGAGTCCAAAGACTTGTGATGTTTGATAGGCACTGGGGCCCGTTGCTCTGTGAAACAAAAAACTTAGAAAGGGTTGGCTTATTTTCTTTTGGATTTTTTTTTCCCTATTTTTTTCCCCCTGAAGCAGGTTAGGGCAGGGATGTTTGTGCTCTCTCTTCTTGCTGGTAGCCATTTTCAGCAGTAATTAGTCCTCTACAAACCCTTTCTTGCTGTTTGTCTTGTTTCTCTGGTTGTGTTATACAGTGAAAGCCCTTCTGGACAAACCAACCTCGGTTGAAAATTAAGATCAGAAACATCCTTGGAGGGGTATTCTGACTTTTAACCTTGCTGGTTTTACCCTGAAAACTATTTTCTCCTGTTTAATTCCCTTTCTAGTTGCCCTTTCCTGATGTGTCCTGACCCTGATCCTCCAAGCAGACTATCCCTCCTCCCCAGCCCTTGAACGTGACCAATTTTCTGTGCCCTTGGGCTGCAAACAGACACTTAAAAAGAGGGCTCTGTCCACGTTTCCTCTCCTGAGCCTGAGGACAAACTGCACTCTGCTAAATGATGCAGGGTTGTCCTCGTGGCGCTGAGCGCTGGGCTTGCTTTCACATGCCCTTCTCCCGAGAGAAATTAGACTCCAAGTCTTCAGAAGGTGTGATTAACACTGTACTTCGTGTGCAGGTGCTGTTGGCACTCAGTGGCAAGATGCATTTTCCTTTTGCCCTCCTGCAGGTGCCTAATTAGTCCTCTTAATTTCCTGGTTAATGGCTAAAAGAACTAAAAGAGCATGTCGGGAGCACTCTGGCCTGTCCTGATCTCCAGCCAGGTCTCCATGGATAGCCGTATTTTCCACGTTATTGAGCACATTTGTTCAGGTTTGGTGTCCTGGAGTCCAGACAGAGCCCATGTGTTATAAATACATCAGCGTGGTGTAGCTATCAGGGCAGTTAGAAGGCTGTCAGCCTCATGAAAGATGCTACAATAGCTTTCAAAGCCTGGAGAAAAAGAGCCCTTTGATCCTCTGTGTTGCAGCGAGCTAAAAGGGATGCTCTTGCATAAGGGGGAGGGGAAATGCTTTTCTTTTGGCCGCTACAAATGCCTGTCAGTGGGCGAGTTTGGGAGCTTTGAGTCTGTTATTAGGGAGCACTAAGGTGAAAGACGGAGAGTGTTATCCTCAGGTTGGATTCCTTCCGGTTTTTGTATATATATATATGGATAAAAAAAATAACCGATTTTTTTGGGTCTGTTTCTGGATGGAGGAAGGAAATATTTAGCCCCCAGCTGTCATTTTTCTTAGACCAGCGTGATACATTGCAAAGCAGGCACGAGGCGGATCCGTGTATAAATGGGATTGCCAAAAGCAGCCGCGCTCTCGAGCACACCCTGTTTCTGCAGCTTCCTCCAACCTACTTTCTCCTGTGTGTGACTTGCAGCGCTGCACTGAGAGCAAAGGGGGTGCTGCTGGAGGAGAGGCTTCCCTCTGCTGCGTGTGGCCCAGCCTGTAAGTCTGCAGCTGTAGTCTGAGCAGGATTAAAGAAAGGAGCTGGGATCTGACAGCTGTAAAGACATCCTGGCTTTCGCTGCAGAATTTTTGAAGTATTATTCATGTGAGTTTTGGTCCCAAAGCCTCTTAAGGGGTTTTTAAACACTGTTTTCTCAATCCTCATCTCCATTTCATGCATTTCAGGGTTTTTTTTTTCTCTTCCATGGAGAAAGATCTTTTAGTCCCCAAGGGGCAGAGGGCTGAGAACAAATGAGAGGATTTCCAAATTCCTTCCGCGCTGGGAATTTTTTTCAGACCAGTGCTGGAGCAGAGTGGTATCCCCACATATGGCTCTGCTTTTCAGGCAACTGAAGGGGAAAGCTTAAAAGTGTTTTGGAATTTAGTTTTGGTGATTCCTGAATTCACCACTGCACAGCTCCCTGTCTTCCTATCAGGATATTGCAAGTGCTGAGCCTCAGAGCTACTGGTTCCAGCCAAAACTGGCATGCCAGATTAATTAAAGCAGAAGAACTTCAAGGGGGTTTTTAGTCATGTGATCTCTTTTTGGTGTTGAAACAAGTTTTTATTCTTAACTGAATCATTTACCTCTGTGAGGACTGGGGATGCTGGCAGTGCCATAGTTTGCCCAAAACCAAGGGGCTGCAGAGTTTGTTGTTGCAGTTTAGCCACCTTTCCTTTCCTGGCATGATAAAAACTGCAGTACATGAAGGCACGACTTACCTGAGACATTTTAGCCAAGCAGACAAAGCAAAGCTCCTCAAGATGCCTCATTTCTCTCAGTCTGGAGTTCTCTTTGGCTATTCCTCTGCCTACCATGTGACAGTGCCTGTGTGTTAAGACTCAGGGTGCTTCTGTGGGCTGTACCTTCCCCTGAACCACGGTGCTTTGGGCTGTTATGTCAGTAATTCCCAGGGTAACTCCCCTCTTGCAGCATCCAAGTGTGACAGTGGCAGTGTGTAATTAGAGAGAATCTTTTCCCTGGGTGAGATTCGGGTGCTGTGGATTGTCTTTCTGCTTCTGTCACCAACTTTTCTCTGTGTCCTTAAGCCATTCGCTCAGCTTCTCTGGACTTCAGTTGCCCAGCCCTGAGGCGATGCAGTGGTAAGTATGGACCACTCAGGGCCAGGATGGCGTGTTAAATGCACAGAATGCACAGATGGTGATGGAAAGGCTACCCCAGGAGTCTGTACACAGAATAAACTCTGCTTTTGCACAGATTCCCTAGAACGTCGCAGTCGTCTTTGGCTTGCGTAGGTGAAAGAGAAAACAAATTTGCCTTTTTTTCTTGTTCAACATGACTAGAACTGCTTATTTAAAGGCTGTTGAAGACGTAGGATGACTACAGTCTGTACTCCTTGTTTGTCCAGTCTTGCCTCTCTCACTGCTTCTGCATAGACTCCTTTCAAGTACTGTGTGTACTGACATGTGCAAAGTCAACATGACTCTGTGTAGATGTTCACAAGTGTTGAAAAGAAATAAAGGAAATACTGAGGGATGCAATCCGCCCCGGTATTTTTTTTCCTTTCTTTAAGTGTGACATCTTTATGTAGCAACAAACTTTTAGTGTTGTGCCAAAGGGAGTCTTCAGGAATCTTTTGTACAAATCTTCCCACATCCTCCCACCATTTAATCATCCTTCTGTGCTCCAGAGTTGTTCCGGTACCATCCATTCCCTTCTTTCATTGTTTTAGCTTGGCTTTTGTATTTTCCCCATGTGGCTTCCCTAAGTAATGCTGCCTGTCTCACAGTGCAATCCTAAAGGCTGTTGTATTTGACTGTGCTCTTTCCTTTCTTTCCCTGGTTTTAAAAATTTTTCCTGCAAATGGGCTTCACCTTTGCCACCCAGTTGTGGTGATTAATTGTCAAGAGAAGTTAAACATTACATGAAATCTTTCTAACCTCCGTTGTTTCTGTCTCTAAAGCACCTTCCAACCAGCCCCACAATGGGAGGAAAGGTCCATTTTCTTCTTGAATCTGTCTCAATGTGTAAGTGGCACACAGTGTGCTGATTTAGGGGGAATCTTTTCTTCATGGTGTGGGAAAGAATAGACAGCCAGCCAGGAAGAGCTAATTCAGAAGAGAAGGGTGTTCAAAAGACACCATGGACCTCCATGGAGAAAGATAAGCTATCACAAATACAGCTTGAACTATAAGATAGCAATCTCTGAAAGAATTCGGATTAAAATGATTTGTATTTTATTAAGAAATATGAGATGTGTTGCAATAAATACCAAATAAGAAAGCTTGCTTATTGAAAAGAACTAAATCTCGTTTTTTCCTCCTTCTTCCCTGCAGGTTTGTAACACAACCACGGATCGTAAACACGCAGACACATCTCTGGAGAAATATGTCACTGAGCCTGTAATGAACATTGTGAGTGGCTTCTTCAATTCACCATTTTCAGACAACAGCACCAGCCTCCAGGTAAGGAAGAGAGACACAGACAAATATGTTGTTCAGACCGTTAATGAGATACCTTCTGCTCCCTGCGCTGGAATGCTGTATCTTTTCATCCTCCTCTAATGTCTCTGTCCCCTCTCATGCCACTGACTAGCAGCTTAATTCCTCTTTAAAACACTTAATTTTAATCACATCTCTGAACCAGGAGACAGGTCAGTGTTGTCAGGTTTACATCTGGCTCTTGTGAATTCATTCTAGGGAGATCCTTGCAGAATAATGGGCTCTGTGTTTGTGTGAGCAAAGTGCTGTGTCCTGTGGCAGGAGGGACACAGACCTGAGAACTGGGAGGGCTCCTCTGCCCTTTTTGTGATATCAGTGTCATTCTGGGGGAAAATTGCACCTTTTTAGAGGTGCAGCACTGATTTCTATTCCTTCCAGTTCTAAGCTTCAAAGAGAATTTAATGGAGCTCTGACTTCAGTCTACAAGCTACAACCCCCTTGGTTTACGTTGTGCCAAACCCTAGGGCAGTTGTGAGGAGATCCTTAAGGGTAAAATTCCACGTTTATCTTTTTGTTTTCAGACACACCAGCCTGTTTTTATCCAGCTGCTGCAGTCTGCTTTTCGAATTTACAACTGTACCTGGCCAAACCCAACGCAGAAAGCCTCAGTGGAGTCATGTATCAAGACTTTGGCTGAAGTGGGTAAGTGCCAGGTTTTACTTTGATTATCCTTCTTTGTGTTTTAAAGATCAGACTTGAGGCTTAACGGTGTTTAATTTGACTCCACCGTGCTGAGGCTGTGATTTCAGAAATCTCACTTTCTGAGGGTAAATTCTTCCTGCTTTTATAACCTGTTCAAATCCATCACATCAAATAGGGTTTGTTAAGGTGGTGAAACCTGCAGGTTGGAGAGATGAGCTTGCTAAGTGAGCGATGGTTGAACTTTGAACCATCAGTTTGAATGTGATGCTTGAAACTTTTTGATGATGTAAGCTTCTTAATGTCAAGCAAGTTAGGGTATTAAAGCACAACACAAGCAAAGGTGTTCCTGTTTGTGGCAGAGGGATGGAATGAGAGGATCATTTAAGGTCCTTTCCAAGCTAAACCTCTGTGTGATTCTATGAGAAATGGGGCATTGTCAGTCAGGCTGGGCTACATTTGTACAAGCTCTTGTAAGGAGCAATGCACAGCAATTGTGCATTGGAGAACACCCATTATTTTTCTCTTCAGTTCCTGGGAGATGCATTCACTGTTGTCGGGTGGTCCTGGGTTTGTTTGGATTTTGTCCCATCAAGGAGCTGGCAATGGAAACCACAATTGTCCCACTCCACTCTTTAGCTTCTCTTCATAGTCCTCCCTATCAGACCCACTCAGTTACTGCTGTTGCAGTCACCCTTGTGAAGGGAATATTGCCTTGCACTGTTATTGAGATCAAATTTGGTCCTCAGGGCAGCTAATAACTTTGAAATCAATTCAAGCACCGCATTAAAGTGGAACTTGTTTTAAAACTTGTCATCCTACAATAAAAAAAAATCTTCACCAGTACAGAGCTAAGACTGGCAAAAGTTCACTACATTAAATTTCTGTAAATACAATTTTAAGTCTTGGGGTGGTTTGACCTTGGCTCAAATACCAGGTGTCCACCCAGACCACTCTGAGCACCCCCTGCCCTCCCAGGCAAAGGGATTAAAAAAACAGCTAAGAATTTATGAGTAGAGATAAAGGCAGAGGTCTCATTAACTTCACAGGCAAAACAGACCCAGACTGAGCATAAATGCTTAAATTCATTACTAACAAGCTAAGAACTAAAGTAAGAAACAAAACAGTCTTAGAAACACTTTTTCCAACGACCCTTCAGTCTTTTCGTGCTCTCCCTCCTCCCCACAACAGTGTGGGGCACAGGGAATGGGAGGTTTGGACTCAGTTGTTGCTTCCAAGTGCTTTACTTAATGTAAAGGCCTTTAATGTAAAGGTCCAAGACCCTTCTTGGGCAGCAGTTCTTCTAAAAATATGCTGTTCCTGGCTCTTCCCATGGACTGCAAGGGGACATCCTGTCTCACCACAGTCATCACCGTGGTTACAGGGGAATCATAAACCTGAGTCCTTCCCCTGCTCTTGGGGTCCCTCCTATGGGAGACAGACAGTCCTCTGCTCTCTTGTGGGTCACTCCATTGGGTGCAGTCTCTTATGGATAAGCTGTACCTGCTCCAGTGTGGGTTGGGACCCTGCTCCATCCTGCAGCTCCCACGGGGTAACAGCCTCCTTCATGCATCCTCCTGCTCTGACAGGGGCTCCTCTGGGGGCTGCAGGGGGGTCTTTGCACCCCGATAGTCCTCCATGGGCTTCGAGGGGACAGCTCATTTCACTGTGGTCCTCACCACGAGCTGCAGGGGGCTGTAGCTCTGAGCCCTTTCCCTGCCTGTGGGGTCCCTCCTCCTCCTCCTCTTGCACTGACCTTGATGTCTGCATTGTTACTCCAGGGCTGGGATTTCCAACTGCCCAACAATCCTATTCTTAAACATGTTATCACAAGTGGCATTTCTATGATTCCTAATTGGCTTGACCTTGGCCACCAGCAGGAAGTCCCTCCCGGAGCTGGTTATTGGAAGCAGAGCTACATTGAAACTGGTTAAATTCTATTGGTTTTTTCCTTTTTTAAAATAATTTTTAATAAATAATGATAAAACAATATGAAAGGGTCCCTTAGACCATCTGCAGCATCTGTGGCATTGTAACAACCAACTCTAAATTTAGATTTTTGGGATAGCTTTATGGAAGTATCATTTAACATTTTAGCCAAAACATCTCAACTTTTTGTGTGAATGAGAATAAGCAGTTACCTAAAAACTTAGCAACCTTCAGTTGTTTTATTTGTCGTGCAAATGATTTAATTATGGATCCATCTGGCAAGAGAACTTTGGAAGTTAAAGACATTTTATTTCCTTTATGCTACAGCTACTGCAGTCCCACATACAGCTCCATCCCTACAAATCCTTGTTTATGTGTTAAACCTTATGTCCTTGCCCTTCTCTGGCAGTTCTGGAAAGTCATCAATGAATTACTGCCTTTGGGAGTCTGGGGGAAGAAGTAGGACAGTTGAGGGTATTTTTGAGACTGAGCACACCCTCTGTGCTTCTAAACAGCTCAGTGCCTGCATTTCTGTAGAGCTGCACCTAAAACCAAATTCTAGCTCAGAGAGGTCGCTGTGTTGTTACACCAGGCTTAAGGGTGTTTGGAGACACCTGAGCATGGGTTTATGTTCCATGTGGCTCCGTGCCTGCAGCACACAGCTCATTGTAGCATCTGCATGACTCAGGCCCAGGGTGTCACTGTGCTTTCTCTTGTCCCACGTGCTAGGGCAAGAAGAAATGGCCTCAAGCTGCACCACGGGAGGTTTAGATTGGATATTAAGAAAAATTTCTTCATGGCAAGGGTTGTCAAGCATTGGAACAGGCTGCCCAGAAAAGTGGTGGAGTCACCATGCCTGGAGGTATTTTAAAGATGTGTAGATGTTGCACTTAGGGATTGATTTAGTGGTGGACTTGTCACTGTCAGGTCACTAGTCAGACTCTATCCTAAAGGTCTTTTCTAACCTAAATGATTCCATGACTCTATCCTGGTGAGACAACCAAGCTGAACTTATCCCCACAGCAACCTGAGAGGGAAACCATGGGTGCCCTTAAGGGGGTGGCAGGTCCAGCTTTTTGGCCAGGTGTGCCAGCATGTGAAAGGGCTGCCGGGCTTTGGTGGCAAGTCCTCTGTGTGCCTCTAGTTCCTGGGGGAGCCCAGGGGAAAGCCCAACTGCCTGGCATGGCTGATACCTGGAGTTTTCTTCACATACAGAACTTGGTTCCCTGTTTGGTGAGTTTAATTTCTGCCTCCTCTACAGTCTATCCTTTCATTCCATTTTCTGTTTTAGGGAGAATGGCTTACAGCTGGGTTGTTATAAGCAAGCTCTTGTGCTGTCCTGTGGGTCCAACCTCCTTCTTGCTACTCTGGCTTCCCACCCAGGGGAGCCTCGGGCACTCTCAGGCGTGGCAGAGCAGAGCTGAGCTGTCACTGAAGGGCATCGCCCTGTGTCCTCCTCTGGGACTTCACAGCAGCAGGGCAGGGAGGCTGGGCAACCTCTGGGATTTCAGAGCTGCCCCTTGAAAGCACACATCAGCATCCACACTGCTGATTGCCTTGCCCACATCATAATAATGAAGGATTTTTCACTAATAGCTGTATCGCTCATGGTCAGGTTATGTCGTGTTAGTAAATTGCCATGTGTTTTTATTTAGTGTTTTATTTTGACAGTGCAGAAAGGGAGTGTAAGGGGAGAGGTGAGGGGGGTTTACCCGAAGAGCAAGGTAGCAGAGGAAGAAGTGGAAGGAGTTTTGGACAAACACCCTTGTGCAAAAGAGTGGCTGTTGAGTGGAGATTTTAACTGCTGGTGAAACTGGGTATTTTTAGGTACGGTGCCGAATGTGTCCAGCCTGGGCTGATTGAATAGGCCTGCCCTTCTTGGTGGAAGTATTTGGAAAAACTGCCCCAGCTGGGGGACCAGTTCTCTATTGTGTGCTCCAACACCGAAAAGGATGCTTTGCTTTGAGAAGCCAGAGGCATCTTCCATAATAAAAACACAGGAGCCTTTTTGTGCACGTTTTGCTGGCTGTGTATGTGGACTAGGTTTGGGTTTTGGCTAGGCATCTATAAGCACCCTTCTGCCCCTTGTGTTGTCTTCTGACTTGAGATTCTGACAGCTTTAATGTTAAAGCCTTCGTGTTTCACAGCAGGGTTTAAAAAAAAAAAAAAAACCACTAAAAAGATTTTGCCTATATCAGAGATGGAGTATTAGACAGATTTATAGCATGCACCAAAGACTTCTGATGGAAAATAAGTGTAGTATAGAGTTGAAAGAACAAACATGATTTTTTTTTTTGTGTGTGTTGCTGTGTCGTTGCCCTGGATTTAGAAATGAATCTCAGGAGGAAGAAAGTACATACACAGATTTCCCAAGATATCAAAGATCCATATAATGATGCACTTTTAAAAGACCCATTCCAGAGCAAGTTTAAGCAGCATACATTCTGCTCAGTGCTTACTACTTTGTTGTTGGCAGGTGGATGCAAGTATTGCCTCAAGAGCTTAAGATCATTACATCTGCCTTCTGATGAGCGCTGTAAGAATGTGCATTATCTTCCAGGTCAACAAAATGATATATTGCAGAAGTTTATTTCTTATAACCCTGGTGCTTCAACTCCACTTGACCACCAGGGAAAAGCTGCAGAAGCTTTTCAAGCTTCACTTGCTGCTTTGTCTCCAGGCACTTTCTTGCCTCCAGTTCAGCAAGAAGCAGAGAGGTTTGTTTCTCTCCTTCAGCAGGCTCCTCTGTGGCTCCAGGTTGTTTGGAATACATGGATTCCAATGTGCACCCGTTTTTTATTGCCCAGTAAACTTTTGGCCACCTGGCATGAATAGAAACTCTTATGAAATAATGTATGTATAATAATGTATCTTGTTTACGTGGATTTCTGAAGCAGGTTTTCACAGCAATGAGAATTAAAACATTAGACAGGTATCACTTCTGCTTTTTCTCTGTTATTAAGTAGCTTTTGAGCTTTTGCTTGAAAATACAGTCCAAGTAATGAATGATCCAAACAGCTTCAGTATTTCTGTTAAATAGTGACAAATGACAACTGTTTAAAAGGTCCCCAGATCTTTGTGAAAACAGAGGAACTAAGACATCTAACCCTTTCATTTATTTGAAATGAATTAATTATCAGAGGACTTTCAGCTCCTACATTTTATAGTCTTTGCAAGGTTGAGAAGGGTTGGAAGTCAGTCTCAACGTTTGCATTTTAAACCACCTGCTGTCTTTCCATAGAGGTTGGCAAATATGGCCTGTCCTCACACCTAAACTTTATATACCTTAAATTGCAAATCCTAAAGTGTCTTGCAGCAGGGTCCTTCTCCCAGGGCTGACCAATCTTGCAGGACTCATGCAAAGAACTCTCTTTGCTTCTTAATTAAGCGATGATTCTTTTATCTCCAGCCTGGAGCATCAGTTTTCTGCTACAGGGGCCCATGTAGTTGTGTTATACTCTGTAGTATCCCTTAGCTTTTCCCCTTATGTTTTTAAAGCTTGCACCTTCCCTCTGGTACTGTGTGCATCCCGAGGATGGAGCCTGTGAGCACCAATAATGGAAGAACTGCAATTTCCCAGATGACTAAACAGTGGCAGATAGGAACCTGCATTTTGCTAGACCTTGTGTGCCTTGGCAAACCCTTTATCAAAAAAAAAATCTGTTAGCAAGCCAAACTATCAGTCATTCTCAGGTTATTCTCTTGTTTCCATCCTACAAAACTGGAGGCAAGTCCTCTAAGATTGGCATTTCCTTAAGTTCACTGCTGTGATGGTCAGGGGAAAGGAGAACTGTACTACAAGAAGGAACTTCAGAAAGCCCCACTTATTTTGCCTGCCAAAACAGAGGCCTGTGCTGTTGCTCTTTAAAAGTATTTAAGAAGACAAATAGGCACAGAGACATTTAAGCTGAAGGACAGTGCTCACCCCAGACCAACTGGACATAAATTACACGGGGTTGTAAATAACCGGAAGAAGTTTAGATTGTAAATCAGGGGATTGGAACCAACTTTGGAAGGATGTCCTTGGTCAAGGGGCTGAGAGAAAATGGAGGGAGGAGGGATGGCAGATGAGCTCCCTTCATTTCAAATGGGGCTCCATAAATTTTTCCAGAGGTATTAAAGAACGTGGATTGTCTGTAACAGAGAACAGATGGTCTGAAGGCGTAGTGAAGTCCTTTCTAGTTGGGTATTTATTCCCCAATTTTGGGTCACCGATACCTCTTTGTACAGAGTCCAAAAAACCTCTCCTGTGGTTCTTCTTGACCATGCTTTTATGCCCTCTAAAGCCCCTTACTTTTCCCTGACAAATTCCAAACAGGAAACATTAAACATAAAATCTAGGTCACATTTTATTGCTTCTTTGAAATTATTGTGCGTATTTTAATGTCCATGTAGATGAATTTTCCTCTAACAATTTTTTTCAGTCCTGAAAATACATTTATTTCACTTCCCATTTGAGTTTTAAAATCTGATTTCCATTTTCTAAAAAGCTAGACCTTCATTTTCAATTTTTAGTTCAAATAAAATAATTATCCTGTTGTTACTTTTTTGACAGCAAGAAGAATAACATTTCAGATGAAACACATATTTTATTCTATTTTAACTGTTTGTGTTTCCCTAATTGCAAGAAAAATTCAATGATAATCTTTTTACAGGCTGATAAATATTTTAGCGTGGATTTTCTGTTGGAAAAAAACATCCAAGTGAAGGGTACAAGATTGGCAGGTTTGTGTCTTGTCTACACAAAGCTTTTATTTCCCTTAAAAAGTCTTGCTGTCTCCAGCATTAGTGTCTCTCCATCCAAATGCATTTGTTAAGCAGTCAGTAAATGATTAAGGAGCTGGAGGGACTGATTTATGGAACAAAATTAATTGAACTAAATATGCATCGCTCCGTTACGTGACAACTGGGAAGTGTGGGGGAACATGAGAGAGCTGTCTGCAACTTGCAGAGGGGTGTAAACAGCAAGGAGAGTAAAGGCTTCCCAGCCAGGGACAGCTGTGGCATTTCCATGAGCCACACGCTCCTCCCTGAGATGCTCCAAGGGGTGAAACCCCCAAAAACCTGCACCGGGGATGGTTTAGGGTGTAGTGCAAAGCGTGCTGTGAAAGGGCTGGGAAGCCACTAATTGCTGTTGTACTTTGTATGTATTACAAATGCTAATGGAGTGAAATGGAAGATTAGGGGGGCACTGTTGCCTGGAATTCCTAGGGAGAAAAATTCCACGACAGGGCAAGGCAGAGAAAGATCCTTTACTAAGAGTTCAGCTCTAGCAATCCATGACACATGTGCCGGGATCACAGAATTCTACACATTTATGATTCTACTTCATTTCCCTGTCTAGAAAATACATCCAGTGTCTAATTAGCCTACCACCCCTGCTGTCTCAAACCACCCCCCTAGAAACACCCCCTTAGAATTGAGTTGGTGGTCCTGAGCCCACTCCTTCCTCCCTCCTCACCCTCATCTTCATCACATTATGTCTTCTATTTGGAGTCTTTCCAGTCCCCTCTAACCCCATCTTTATACTATGACTAAACAAGATTGTATTTTGACTATAACATGTTCTAATAGCTGTCTGAATACAGCCTAATATCTCCCCCTTAGCACAGGGACAGGCTTCAAGAATGTGGCACGGAGGTTAAAATCCAGCTTAAGGATTTGGTACAGGGGTTAGAAACTACTTTTTAAACGTAGAAGACTATAAAACTATATAAAACTACATTAAAATCTACAACTATATTAAGGTTTATGGCAACTGCACAAGGTGGAAATAGCAAGAACAGCAAGGCTCTTTATGGCAAGGCAGATTATTCTGAAGAACAGGCTTCCAAGGAAAATTACAGGCAAGGGCCACTTCTTGGAAATCCTCAGTGCTAAACTGATGCTCAGGCTCAGGCAGGCAGCACAGTGAAAGAATGGTGCTTCAGCAAGCACTCCTGAAATAGGTCCAATTGCTGTGCTCCTGTGGAGAGAAATACATGCAGGTAATTGAATAAAAAAATACCCTCTGCCCGTTTCAGCCTTCTTGGGAGCAGCTGGACTGTGCCCCTGAGACTCGTGGAGAGCGGCTGGGTCTTTACCTACTTGATTCTCCACATTAACGCTGCCCTTTTCATTTGAGTCCCCGTCTCAGGGTATTTTTTCATTGTTTAAACAGGAAGGGAAAGCAAAGCTGCTGATGCACTGGGCGCCCACAGCACCCTCCACCGCGGAGCAGAATGTTTTCCTGTGAGCTGGCTCAATTTGCAGCACCGTGTTCCTTACCATTTCCATGGGCCCCCTTTGCTTGCTCGTCTTGGGCTCAACTGTGGCTCTTGCTGATGGCGTAATTGGGAGGTTTCCCAGCAAATTCCATTTCCTCTGACACTGGCAAAACAGTGTCACGTGTTCAGGGTGTCATTAGCCCTGTGCACGATGCCCTGGGTGGGAATTGGGCAGTAGGAAAGCCTGAGATGTGCAAGGCCGGATTTACCTGTGCTGAAGACATGCCAGAATCACATTCCCACTTGGAGAGGAGCCACAAGGGATGTGGAGTCCCTGTTCTAGTCCATCCTGGTAGATATTCTGCTGGATACTTGTGCTACCACCATACACAGAGCCTTGTAGCTTCTCCCCAAGTTCACCAGGCAGATGAAAGACAGAATTTTACCCCCCGTGGCTCCTTTGTCTACCAGCTCTAACCCTACTTTGCAAGTTTGAGCGCTGTCCAAAAGTATATCTAAGTGGAACAGAAATAAACATGCTCTTAAATATTTGATGTTGATACTTTAAGGGAGATTGGCACATTTTGAAGAGGAAAGCAGCCTACAACACCTAAATTAAAAATAAATATTTATGTTCACATTTGTTCATCAGCTTTCCAAAATGTAAAAATATGTTTCATGTTGTTTTAAATAATGAAATGTGAAACAAATGAAAGATAAACTTTCTACAAGCTGCAAAGAAATAAGAAGACAAAGGCTTTGTTTATAGCTTAGACTTCAACAGTGCCCTTTGACAACCAATACAAATCTTAATTACAAATGGAATTATACATGTAAGACCTGTTCAAAACAAAGGAGTATTTTTTTCCTCTCCCTGCTTTTCTTTGTGATAGTTTTAATTAGCTGCAACTCTTTGAACAACCACAGTCCTTGACTGCTCCTCAGACACTGATGGAAGTTGTTATCTTCAAATGGCATCTATAGGACTGCGAAACTCTGGGTCTTCCTCTGAGCAGAGTGCTCCCCATTGCTAAATTTATTCTTCAGCATATCAGGATTTGGCATGCATTCCACTTAACTGAGAATTGAGGATTGTCCAGTATCATTCCAGTGATTGACACTGGGACACCATAAATTGGATTAATAGGCTGCAGCACCTACCCACACTGGCAGAACTTTAATGGATTTCTCTAGTAAAGTAAGCAGCAACAGGACAAATGTGTTTTGAAAAATAGCCCAGTTGGATAATATGGAAAAAAACAATCGTTAGAAATAATGGCCAGCCAGCCATGGTATTTTCTGCATGTAAATCACTACCTGCCTTCAAAACTAAAGGAGAGCAGAAAAGTCAATTTGTGTTTTTCCTATCCTGGCCTAAAAAAAGTTTTATTATTTGAATCCCCTGTGGGAAACTATTTAAAAGAAGGTGCCTACCAGAGGCAGAGGATAAGATGTCTGTTCCCTTCCAGTGGAACTGCCTAATCCACAGAGAGAGGCTCCAGTCCTTCATCAGGATACCCCTTTGCACTGGGGAAGAGAGGAGGGTGAGAGTGAGAGCACCCCTGCCACATCCCTTGCCACAGTGTGAGGTGTCACAGCCAAATTGAGGTTCATAATAAATTCTGCCCTTACAATACAGCTCTCAGGGAAGGAGGAAGTTTGTTCCTGGGCTCTGTGACTCAACTGTGCTTGGCAGCGCCCGAGCTGCGTGCCGGGCTCTGCCTGCACGCACTCCGTGGGGCTTGAGCCACGGGCTGCTCGGGAAAGAAGGGCATCTGTTGACTTCACAAGTTCAGGCCTTCCAAGTTGGATGTATTTTAAGAGGTGGGAAGGAGGAGTGGAATATTTTTGCTGCCTCTCCCTGCTGTGGGAAGCGTGCGTGTCGCTGTGGGGAAGTGCCTCGGAGAAACGGGCAGTCCTGCAATATGGGCTAATGCTTTTTTTCCCCCACTTTGTTTCACTGAGGAAAACAAAAAAAATTAGTTGCTATTAGTCATTATTACAAATTAACTAGAACTGCTCCTCCATTTTGCTTCTAAGGGTTTTTTTTAAGCATAAATTGTGCCATGGAAATTAAGGGAGATGACACAGAACGCAGAGCCTAAGCACTGGAGTGTAACCCAGTCTTTCAGAGATATTGCTGCACCGGTCACAGAATCACAGGATGGTTTGGAAGGGACCTTAAATATCATCTGGTTTCATCTACCATGGGCAGGGACATCTTTCACTAGCCCAGGTTGCTCAGAGCCCCGTCCAGCCTGGCCCACTCCCAGGGATGGAGCAGATTTGTTTATTTGTTGGATTTCAGACAACTCTTGCTGAGCCAGGGAGGAATGTCACTCTGATCTCCAGTGGAATGGAGAGAAGCAGCTAACACAGAAATTTTCAAGTGGGAGAGGGCAGATACCTTCTAACATTGCCTCTCAAACTGCCTTCTCACATGACAGCTCAGAGTGCAATAGTTGTTTAATAGTGGAATTCCTGCAAGTCTTTCCTCAGCTTTCTTTCCCCCTCTGATATTGTCTCTACTGCCACTTTCTGCCCCTTAAGTCCAAACCAGAAAAGCATTTTTTAAGCTATTGCTTTGATTTGTTTAACTATGAGATAAACTCTCAGATGTTTATTAACTGCTGGATACATTGCAGTGGCATCCAGGAATGCAGCAAACCTAGCAGTATAGGAAACCCAGAGAGAAGAGGAGACAGTCTTTTTCAAATTTAATTTGTATGCACTTGGTTTCTCAAGGTCTTCACGAAAGAAATGCACAGAAAAGCAGCAAAGAGCACTTAGGACAGATTGGATAACTGTGCATGTGTCCCTAGAAAGAAAAACTTTAGAATTTTCTTCTGAATAGAGTAAAACTAGCTGTTGAAATAATAATGCATCCTCCTTTTCTTAATAATATATCTCTGGATCTGATTTTTTTTTTAAGCTGGTAAAAAAAAAAATTATTTCTGTTTTCAAAAATAAACATCTGCATCTATGAAAATATATACTGGAAATTACCCTCATCTCATTAAAATTGGTACAGCTTTCTTTCTTTAACAGTGTTATGGCTGATTTCTACCACTTAGGCATCCTTATTTTTAAATATTAGGATCCTTATTTTTAAAACCTGTTGAAGTGATACCCTCCTACCCCTTTAATTTCAGCATCATCCATATTTTGCACGTTGTGATCTTCGTAAGATTTTCAAGTTTTCGCCATCGTAAATGTCTATCTTTTTATTATTGTTATATATATTTTTTTCGTATTAAAGCAAAGAACCGCGGGATTGCCATTCCAGTGGATTTGGACAGCCAGGTCAACACCTTGTTCATGAAGAGCCACTCTAACATGGTGCAGAGGGCAGCCATGGGCTGGAGGATGTCAGCCCGCAGCGGACCTCGCTTCAAAGAAGCTCTTGGAGGGCCTGCCTGGGATTACAGGAATATCATAGAAAAACTGCAGGTACAAACCCAGGGAATGGCTTGGGCAGCGGTGCCAGATGTGGGAAGCACCAGAGACACACCCAGTGCATTTTCAGGGCTGGATTAGAGTAACCATCGTGGGGCGAGCTGAAGGCTCAGCTCTTCTCTGGTGTCTGTTCAAAGTGCACTCAGCATGCAGGCCCTTTGATCCATGATTGGCATTTGGCCCCTGGAGAAGCCAGTAGAGAGGGGTAGGAGGTATCACAGGGACCCACAAGGATCATCCAGCCCAACCCTCAGCCCTGCACAGGCCCGTCCCCAAGAGTCACTCCCTGTGCCCCAGAGCATCATCCAAACCCTCCTGGAGCTCTGGCAGCCTCGGGGCTGTGCCCACCGCCCTCTAGGGGAAGAGCCTTTCCCTGAGATCCAACCTAACCCTGTCCTGACACAACTCCAGCCATTCCCTGGGTGCTGTCCCTGGTCCCCCACAGAGCAGAGATCAGTGCCTGCCCCTCCTCTGCCCCTCCTATGGAAGTTGTGACTGCAATGAGGTCTCCCCTCAGTCTCCTCTTCTCCAGTTGAACACACCAAATGTCCCCAGTATCCCCTCAAGGCCCTTCCCCATCTCCATTGCCCTCCTTTGGGCACTCTCTAATGGCTTAATATCTGCCTTTTATTGCGGTGCCCAAAACTGCCACAGTATTCACAGTGGTCTGCAGAGCAGGATCCCCTTTCTGTGGCCACCTGTTGCAGAGGAGGCATGGAAGGGTTTAGGAGCCACTGTGTCAGGTTTGTGCCACTGGAGATTCCCTGTGAGATGGAGATCACCTTGTGCATGGAGAGGTTAAACACCATCTGAGCTTTTCTTTCTCCTTTGTCCCCCAGGACGTGGTGTCCTCCTTGGAGCAGCAGTTCACTCCCATGATGCAGGCTGAGTTCTCAGTGCTGGTGGATGTGCTGCACAGTCCAGAGCTCCTTTTTCCTGAGGGGAGTGATGCCAGAATAAGATGTGGTGCCTTCATGTCCAAGTAAGTGGGGTGTGTATGGGGCCCGATTGCTTTGCTGGGGAAGGTGGCAGGGAGTTAACAAACCTAAGCGTGCAGGTGTCTCAGTTCACCACTGAAAGCTTAAACAGAGGGGTTTTACTGCCTGTTTTATGTTTCTCAGCAGTTTAGGAGTCTGGAGAGGAGCAAAGAGAGGTTGCTTGCCTTGCCTACCCAGAAATGGGATGTTAATACTTTTAACATAGGCTCAACCTACTTCTCTTTTCTTAATGGGTTGCTTTTGCTATTAAGTTTTTCCAAATCTCCAGCACGATCTGAGACTTTCTGTAGTAGAATTTTCAAGAATTTGTAATGAAGTGGTGGGAGGCTCAAGGCTAGTGGGTTTTTGTTGGAGGTTTTTTTTTTGTATAGCAAATAGATATTTTTATTTTAAACTGCCAACAGCTCTTTTAAAATACAGTTCACTGGCACACCTGCCCGGTCTTACATTATTAGATGTTTTATTTGCAGTCTGTGCATTGGAATAGAGTCTTGCAAATTTTTTATTAGTCCTCAAGTGAGATGCCCCCCCTGCCCTTGAGAAACTATAATTTAAACAGAGATAACTTGGGGGAAATGAATGCATTTGGCAGCTCTCCTGATTCCTTGGCTATTTGCATATTCTGCAGGGGTAGTGTTATAAGAATGTAATTTATGTATTTGGAAAAATTAAGCCAAATTTTGAGGTTGTCCCACCCCGTGCCCTCTGCCCAAACTCCTGTCCAATGTCAGCATCAAATCATGTCTAGGGCTGATGGATGTGGTCCATGTAATGCAATAAAGAGTTCTGTGTTTTTCATGGAATCACAGAATCATTTAGATTGGAAAAGACCTCCGTGTCCATCAAGTCCAACCTCTGACTGAAGACCTTGGCACTCAGTGCCACATCCAGTCTTTCCTTGAACACCTCCAGGGATGGGGACTCTGCCACCTCCCTGGGCAGCCCCTTCTAATGTTTAACAACCCTTTCTGTGAAGAAACTCCTCCTGATGTCCAGTTTTGCTTAATTAACTTCCATGGCAAAGGAATTCCTATTTAATGCCGATGGAGAAATCCCTAGAGAAAGATTTACCTAGAGGTAAATCTTTTCCAACCTAAATGGTTGTATGATTCTACCTTAGCAGTGATCAAACCCAAGCAGTTCTGTTGGGTTATGGGGCACTGGATAATGCAGAGTCAGCCCTCCCAGCCCTGGCTTTGGTGACTGTTGGTGATTTAGTACCAATAATGATGCCAACTTCCAGTGTAAATTGGTGGCTGCAGAGCCTTTGCTGTAAGCTCATCCCAGGCCAGAATTTGATGCACTCTGTTTTATTCACCATTAACCAGCACTGGTAGTGAAGGGGTAAAAAAAACCACCTGTCCAAGGCCCTTGGATTTCCTCCCCTTTTATTTTCACAAACATTTCTCCAGCAATGTGTGAACAAGTACAGGGACCTGTGCATGGACCTGCTCTGCACCGTGACAGAGAGGCTGCTTCTGGTACAGGTTTAATCTGACTCAAATCCCAACTGCTGTCACAACCATAGCTGGAGATGGAAACATACCTTGTTCTCTGGCTTGTCAAATTGTTGTGTGAGTGTGAACAAAGGTTCTGTTTCATCCAAATGCCTGCATTTCTGACCCCTTCCATGGGAGGTTTTGGATGATCCTTTTGGCTGTGTACCATTTTGCTAATTGTATCATAAATACGTTATAACCACGGTAGGAGTTGGAAGGTGTAAAGGTTGTAGCTTTTAGAGTTTGTGGGGTGCGTGGTGAACACTGGTTACCTTTAAATAAGGGTTAAAATAAGTTACCTTTAAATACAGAAAGGATTAAATAGCAAGTTTGGCTTTTAATCTGGAAGCCCTCATAAAAAGTGGATGTAGAATTCTGCCTTCTGTATGGGTAGTAAGATACGCAAATTGACACAAAAAACCCTCCCAGCCCCTTGAAAGTCCCATTTCCTTTCTAATTATGATTTCTCTTGACTACTTTTATTCCCTTTCCTCGAGGAAAAATGCAGCGACAGGCAATTTTTGCATAAAGAAATTGTAGTCTGGCTTAGCAACAGTGCACAACAGTCTTTAAGGTTTAATATTTTACTTTAAGGTTGATTAATCACACAAAGAAGCTCATGGAGAAAGAAGAAAAGCTCTGCATTAAAATTCTTCAGACGTTACGAGAAATGCTTGACAAGAAAACCAACTTTGCAGAAGAGGTACTGCTTTATTATGGGTTTTTTTTATAAATTTTAATATTAAATCTAGAACTACTAGCACGGTATTAAAATGTTGGCTGTGGGACAGTAACAGAATCTGACAGGATTTCAATTTTGTACAGGTTTTAGAGATAACCTGGTGTCTTAGGAACAGCGTGGTAAGGTAGGAAGTTAGACTGTAACAAAAGAACTATCTGCCCTACACAGTTTTGTGTGAGGGACTTGACAAGAGTCAAGGCAAGGGAGATGAAATGAATTAGCAGAAGCAAGCATTGCTGTGCATAATTACTATAGAGTGGATATCCTGTATTCCTGGAGACTAGTCTTATGTCACATCTGAGTTTACCATAAAATCAGTGGAAAGAAATATAGGGATTTTTAATTGCAAGTGTACAGTTTGTCCCTGCTGCCTGTGGTGCCAGACTTCTGTGCTCCATACACTTTCTAATGCTCATAAATGTGAGAGGGGAATCTGCAGTGTTTAAGCAGAGCTGCCAGTTTTGGGAAGAAGTGGCACAGTCTCTACTCTGTAAGTGTCTAATTATTTCTTGCACTTCTCTCTCTCCCCTTAGTGCCCATTTTTCTCTTCCAAACCCAAGTTTCTCAAACACTTCTTTTGTTCTGCCCGTGCCTTTGGGTATCAGTATCTAGAGAGAGATTTACATGTCAGCTGTCCCTTCTCTCTGAGCCGTGCCTTTTGTGTGGATTCCTCTTATCCGTAATTCTGGGTATTCCCCAAATCCTTTCCGTATTATTCACTCTTAAATATGAATCATAGAGCTATTATCTAATCTCTCAGTGCTGACATCAGCCCTGCTCTACACAAAAGCAACCAGTGTGAGCAGACAAAACCAGCCCCATCTTTACCTCCTCAAAGAAAACCGTGGCTAGGCCTGGTCAGACAAACTGGGTTTTTTTAATGTCATAACAAAAGTTTCTTGGCTGAAGCAGAATTTATTATTCTTTATTATTCATACTTATTCTAAGAGCTTTCTGGGTCCATAACACCACTGCATCCCATGGGAAAATGAACTTCCTTTTCAAACTGTGTGCTACAATGGACTTAGCCAAAACTCTCCAAAAGAACTACATAGACCCACCAAAAGTTCACCTCATCTCAGGACTATAGGGGGGGAAAAAGCAACACTTTTAATGTATGACTTAAGCAAACAATTTGCCTGCTTTAATTGCTCTTTGTACCCTGTTCTGATGCTGATAAAGCCAGAGAGAGTGAAGGCATCAGAGGGAATGTGCCCCACTGGTGTGTCCCTCTGGGGTGGACATGGGAAGTGTATTCCCATATCCCTCCACCATCTCCAAGGGGGGCAGTGTGAGGGGGAAGAGCTCTTGGGTAAACTGAATTTCTCCCTGGTGCTTCCTCTCGAGCCCCATTAGTTTTACACTGAGGGACGTCATGAATCAGTGCAAGCAAATAAATGAGTAAACAAGCTCTGTATGGTTTGCAAGTGCTTCTCTGGCTTGCTACCCTTATGAGTCATTGCTCATGCCATGGACTTTAGAACAGTAAAAATAGCACAATGAATAGGCTCATGTGCGTGTTTCCCTTTCTTTTTTGAACTGTGATCTCACTGCCCACAAAGTTTTATTCAACTACGCTGTGCAGAGACTAAAAAATAGATAAAATATAGTAGCAAATGCATAATGGTAATACCAGAACAAAGCTACAGAGGGACATGTGGCATTCAGACAGGAAGACTGAGTTTGTAAATCACCCATCATAATGTGTTTTCTGTGATAAATTTGACAGAAACGGTAAACCTTCAGTTTCTGCAGACTGCAGTGTGAATCAAGGAAGAAATAATGAAATAAAATTTGCTCCTTTCTTTTTCATCCCTTTACTTGCCACAACTGAGAGCCTTCTGTCTTTATCTTTCATTTTGCCACTGGAAGGCAGCCTGTTTTATTGAAGGAGCAGGAGGGAAATAGAGCTCTGGGGGCTTATTTCACCTGTTTTATGGCTGTTCCTGTACCCACAGTCTTCTCTCCTTTGTTGCACCTTCCCTTGCTGGTGTTTCAGGTCTCTGGTGCTCTCCTGGCTCCATCCTGGGATTTCTTCGCTTGTGACCTTGTTTTGCTTAGTGCTGCAACATCTAATTGTGTTGGGAATCAAAGTTTCATTTCAGAAGTTTGATTTAAGGTATACAAATGGCACATAAAACCCCTTGGTCATTGATTGGCTTTCATAAGTAATTGTGGGTGATTACTGCAGTCTCCCGGGAGTTCCAAGTTAAGTCCTAGTCCCATTTGTATTGATTAGGTGACTAACTGGAGTGAAACTTGATCTACAGCCCCTCTCTTGCAGGAGGCTCTTCCAGAACAACAGGAAAGCACTTGGGGAGAGCAGTGTGTGGAGGAAGCTGACATGGCCTCTGTTCACACAGTTACTGTGGTATCCAAATGTATTTCTCTAAAAGCCCTTCTTCAGACTGACTGTTTAAGTAGAGAAACAGGATGGACAGAAAGGACTGTGTTTGGATGAGATCTACCCCATCTATACTTGGGTTTTTGTCACTGGCTGCTTTTATGCCTATTTCACAAAACCAGAAGGATCTCGGACTGGAATTATTTATTTGTTGTTTTTATGGCAAATAGTTTTTGTCCTTCACTACAGCACTTGATTTCAGTTCAATTTCTGAATGAATGGTGCCTCTAGACCTACTTACACCCCCCAGTTTGGGTCTGAGTAACCTTTCCAAAAGCATCTGAGATACTGATGTGCTTTCACTTTGCAAATGACAGGAGCAGTTTAAGACTTGAGCATTGCCTGGATGTGGCTGCCCCAACCACAGAGCTGATGGGCCAGGAGGGGTGGCCCAGCTGCTTCAAAGAGGGTTCAGAAGCTTAAATTAAACCCTCCTCAGTGAATTGCATGAAGCTGTTGAACTCTTGGCCTAATTGTGCTGGTATGGCAACTTCTTAACCTGCTCCAGCTGCTGGCACATCAATGCCTTGGGCATGGGCAACCTCCTGATTTCCCAGCTGTTCCTAAATGAGGTCAGCATCTCTGGGGGAGGGGGAAATATTGTCTCTGATAATGTGTGTGTGTGACAAGCTTAGTGTAACATTATTGGCTGAGCAGAGTGCTAATGGGTGGCAGTGCATTACAGAACATGGCTCAATCCAAGCCTGTGTTCCCTCCCTGCCAACTGGCACTTCCTAAGGGAGACGCTGTTAGAAATGACTTGGACTCTCCAGGAAGGGGTCCTGTGCTGCAGAACACACACTTTATAGCTTATTCCCCCCTGCTTTAGATGTTGAACTACAGCATAAATAATTGAAAGCTGCATTTTTACTGCGTAAGCTTCTTAATTGTCAGAAATCAGTAGTTGTGCTTTTTGCCTTTTTTGGAAAAACTCGTGAAAGACGTTGGTTTGCTCTTAGATGTTTGCACCAGTTCATGGTTTAAAATCCTGGAAGTAGCTTTGTGGCCTTTTGTTTTGCAGTGTTAATGTTTCTGCATTCCACTTTAGATATGAAATGCGAGCTGTCCTCTCCTCTTTGTTTGCAGCAACAATCCCAAATGTACGTGTGAAAAGTAGTACAGCTTTGGTGTAAATATAAAGGTGTTTTATTCCTGTAAGATGTGGTCCCCAGCACGGCCACTCCAGGCTCTTGGTCATCTTGTGCCAGAAGAAATAAGTCTTTTCATGTGGAGCTGTTGATGAAACTCCAGCAAGTTTGTCCAAACAACAGTCCCAGTTCATTATTGTATTGATCTACCAGCCAAGCTGAAACCAGTGGGGGCTGCAGGTCTTTTTCTGCTGGGATAAATGGTCTCAGTGTGTCTTAGTAGGCAGGAGATTTGCTGGGAGCCACTACAGTGTCCCAGCATTGCAGCTCTTTGAATGACACTTTCCCACCTTTTAACCACATTCTCTTCTATAGCCTCATCTTTTTAAGATGACGTTACTTATTTGTACATGCAGATTAGGCAGCATGCAGGTAAATAACATTTTGTAGTTTAAAAAAAAAAAGGAGAAAAAGAGAATAATTCTGAATATGTGGGGCTTGTTGGCTCCATTATACCTCAAAAGGATGCTTATTTTAAATGGGAGAACGGGATACAAATTCTTTTATTTGTGTTACCACTCACATTTTGTATTCGTGGCACTGCAGGCATTCTGAAGAATTACATTTAATTTTTCCCTATTTCTGCTGTCAGTTTTGGTTGTGCTGGTGTATAAAAATACCTGTGCACTTGCCTGTGTCCCCATTGGCAACCGACCCTCTGCTCACTAAGCTCAGTGTGGCTGTGAGGTAAAATGGGGTTAGAAATACTATAGGAGAATGTGTAAGCTCTGTGCTGTTTATACTGAATCTTTTAAAAAGTCACTTCTACATTTTAGCTCGTAAAGAACATTTTGGCAGTATCCAACATTAAAAACCCCTCTCCTTGGGAAACCAGCCATGGTTCTGGGAGGGACTGGAAGTGCAGTGGTGCCAGCCCAGTTGTGACCAGCATTTACTTGTGGTGCAGTCAAGAAACTGCTGTTGTGGCTCTGTCATGACAGTTCAGTGATACGATTCCAAGCACAAGTGAGACAGACCCCTGTGTCTGTGTGATGCTTTGTGGGAAGGTGGTGATCTGTTGCAGAACTGAAGCCTGCACTCATTTATTGCAGTGGAGGATTCAAGCTGAATCCTCTGAGCCAGTAATTGCAGTGGCAGGAGCCATCAGAGCTTTCAGACATGCAAGGCTAAACACTAAATGTGGTCAGGCCCTCAGAGTGTGGTGATTCCTCATTATACCCATATGCTGACATTTTACAAAGTGAGAAAACCTACAGAATCCCAAACTAACAGTTTCACTTTCCCCCCTCTAGGCTTTAAACTGGAATAATTAAGCAGAGAGACACCACAGGGCATGTGATGGTGTTGTTTGTACTAGCCAGGTGATTTTAGCCTCAGTGCTTAGTGCCTCAGGCCATTGGCCACTGCAGCATCTGACACGTGATATCAACTAGAATCTTCTGAATTAGCATCTGTCACCTTTGGGTATCCCTTACTCCTCCCAAAATGGGCATCCTTCTGGGCTGAAGGAGGATGCTGCTGCACACTGGGAGGGACAGCCCCCAGGTGTTCTCATGGGTTTCCAGTCACTCCAATAGAGAGAGGAGTTTTGTTGCCAGTGCAAAAGCATGGAAGGGTGTGGTATATGAAAAGCATGACTTCTTTTTAGTGGGACATTTCTTTTTCTCTGCAAGAGGGATTTGATCCAGCTTTGGGCTGTCACCTGCTTGTGTTCAGAAGCCCATTCAAACTCACTTTAGTTGTGCCAGTTGTGAGCCCCTTACAGGGGTCTGTGCCCTGAATGGTTTCAGGCAGAGAGTGCATTGCTCTTGTTGACCTGGACAACAACTTTGAACTCAAAGTCATATATCAAGGGCAGGTGGGAGACAGCACTCCTAGAAAGTAAAAGGCAAAAGCACTTTCATCTACTGCTGGGGGAGTGAACACATGCCTGATTACTTTGCATTTATGATTTTATATGTATAATTGTCAACTCTCACTGTGGTGCATATCTATCAACTCCAGGTACTTTTAGCTCAGGCGAGAGCTGGGTGAGCAATGGTGTTCACTGCTAGCTGGTGCTTACTCTTCTTTGTTTCAAAGCCTTGGGTATTTTGTCCCAAGCAAATCTAATGGCAGGATGCCCAGGCTGAAAAAAACCCACGTGGTTGTAAACACATTTCATCCAAAAGATAGTAGTTTCTCAGCAGGCACACATTTATCAAGTTTTAGGAGTATAGTATATTGTTATCCAGTTTCCTTTCAGACATATTAAGCCCCAAATCCCAATTGATGGATTGTTTTGGAACTTGTATCATCTGCCTTTCTCACATGCATCATCTTTGCTCTAAAGGAGCATCTGATACTGTAAAATATTTTCTGGTAGGTACTGACTTAGGCAGCATCAGCCAAACCAATAGTAAACTGGAGTAGCTTGTTCCTTGCTCTGAACTTCAAATGACCAGATTGTGCTGTGGAATTTCCCCTTTACACAGTGTATGTGGCATAGGGATGCTCCTTGGTTTTCCATTCTTGTTTCACATCAGTTCCCTTCTACGTACCTGGCATCAAGAACAGCAAAGCAAGAAGATCTTAAAATCATCTGGCATTCTTCTCTATTACTTTCAGTTAAAATAAAAAGGAGAAGAGAACAAGGGAAAAGAACTGTTTAACAAATGAAACTGCCAGAGCTCTGATGGTTCCCCTGATTCAACTTACCTTACCCAGGTACAAACCCCATGGATCTGATCAGGATCCTTTATGTGAACAACAGCAGCTGAGTTTTATTTTTGTTGCTGTTTTGAATACAGTTGGGATGGATTTCACAAAAGACTTCATCTGGAAGTCAAATTCCATGTTCACCATAGCTATTTGAATCAAATTGTGAAGGCATCAGGAGCAAGGTTTTCTTTCTGTTGGCTTTTATTTATAAATTTTAAATGATGAAGAGAGCAGCCAAAGATTTTTGGGTATTTAGTATAATGTTCTAGCAGATACTAGATTGGCAAGGGTCAATCACCAAAGGTGTGGTGTAGGTTAATATGTAAAATGTGTCAGCAGTTTTATCATATGGTTCATGTCTCCAGGTGTATGGAACTTTGTGTGAGAATAGATTCATATGCATAAATATTAATGTTTATTTTAGATTATTTATTCCTATTCCATCTCTTTTTCTAATGAGCAGCATTTTACCTCCACGGTGGAGTCACATTAGAAGATAAATATGTGAGTGTTCATTCAGTGTCCTGCCATAAAGTTTTGTTTTTAATAGGGTGGATGTTCTTGCTTAGAATATAAAGTATCTGATACCTGTGAATGCTTTCAGAGTTACTCAATATGAGGAAAAATGTAATCCTCATGGGCACCTTAATTTTAGTGATTGATACTTGTTGGAAGTGTCCAGTTCACATTCCAAGGGGTCTTTGTCCGTGTTGATGTGCAGGACAGGAGGAATTCATGTATGTGCAATAGAGATTTTCAAACTCTGCTGGTCTGAGCTACTCTGAATAGGGTGGGAGTCCAAGGGCAGATGAGTATGGGGAGAGAAACAAATTGCAGCCATCCTGAAGTCTGGGAGAGCTGCAAAGTGGGTTTGGGGGACTTAGGAGAACAAAACTGCATAAACCTTTTTCCTGACCGTGGTTCTGGAGGCTGTTTTTCCCCACACGCTTCCCACTCTCTCTTAAGATTTAATTGCTATACAGCAAGTCCACATTTGTGAGCAGTTTGTGTTTCACTGGCAGGTGATGGTTCTAATTCTTCCTGGGGAGCACAGAGGAGTGCTGCAGTATCGCAGAGACCACTGTGTGGCAACTGTGGACTTTCCAGAACTGTCTCCTGTCTGTGGGAGCAGGTCAGCTGCTGCTGCTGCTGCACAGCTCAATTCCCACAGCAGCCAAATGTCTGCAGCAGTCGTGGAGAGGGCGAGAGAAAATGTCTCCTTTTGGTTTAGAATTTCCTTGGAAAGGGAAAAGAGTTCTTTTGTTTTCTGGGTGCGGTTTCTTTGTTTGTTGTTGTTGTTGTTGACTGTCACAAATTTGCTGCTGCTTTATTTAATATGTCTGAGCAACAGCCCTGTTTGTACTTTGCAGTCGCACCAGAGATAGCAGTGAGCAGAATTCAATGCCTTGTATTAAGGATGGCCAATGAATATTTATGATAGACCTAGGGAGCCAGTAATAAAAATGAAATCGGCATGATGCCACTAGATCCAAATCTTTGATCTCTGTTTTAAGAGAAAATACAATAAAGCAGGGGATAATGGACTCATTATAATGGAATGGTTAGTTATGGTTACTTAGGGCAGCGTGAATAGGTGGCATTACATAAACTGCTCTAGTCTAAGATTTATGATTCAGAAATATGTTGCAGGCACTGAGTTTCTACAGAAAACATCAGCTTATGATATTATTTCAGCTTAGTCAGTCCAAGCCCAAGGAACTAAAGACATGTCTCTTTCAGACATTAGGATGGGCTATGCTCGTGCCTTGCTAGGGGAAGCAAAAGCACTAAGAACCAGCAAGGCTCTTCTACTCGACCTCTTTCTGTGCTTCTACTCCTCATTCATCATCCTGTGAGCAGGTAGAGGGAGGGTTGAGATTGCAGGAAGGTGGAAATTAGACTCCAGTCCCTCATCAGGCTGTCTTGCTGGGTACCAGATGTGAGGGGACACTTGGGGTCATCGAGGGAGAGGGGAAGGCACCGGGAGGATGCAAAGGTCGTGGCTGGAGATGGATGCTGCAGCTGGACCCACCTACCTCCAGCAGGAGCAGGCAGAAACTACTGCAGTGTGCTGAAATAGCTCCTGGGAAGCCTAATGAAGGAGCTGCTATTTGACAGGGACGGGGAGCAGCAGCTAGTGAGCTATTTTTCTTTTTAATGGTTGCAATTACTTGCTTAACACCCCTGCCACACTAAGCAAGACACAGAGGAGGGTTGATTCCAGGCCATAGATGAAAGTTGATGCTAAAGTCTCTGTTTAGTCAGGCAGGGGGAGGAAATGGAAACTCACTGTTTTCTGATTTGTTTCAAACTGATGTAATTTCTAAGGGACTTCATCACTAATGACATCTGGCAAGGGATTAGTCCTTAACATGGCCCATCTTCCCCTTTTCAAGAAAAAGAAAGTATATGCTATACTTTGGAAAACAGCTATTAAGCAACCACAGTAACTGCTCCTGATAGGATTTTTTTTTTGTCTGATGAGGATTTTACCCAGCATGTTTGGCCTTGGAGGAGTGCCTGGATGGTATTGCCAGCTGGAATTGTCAGAGCTGCTTTGTCTTCTGTCCCAGGAAAACAGAAGTCTGGCGGGCAGTCACTCTCGCTCTTATTTCATATCCCTGCTTAGTCAGAGTTGCCAGCCCCAAGCACTGAAAACCCTGAGTCAGGCCACAAACAAATCACGAGATTTGGCTTGAAAATCATGAGTTTTTTTTTTTAATTGCAAGTAGTTTATTTGGGATTTCTTTGAGTCCTTAGAGTATCTGCTCCTCCAGTTTCATTGTGCAAGTCCCAGAGCTTGAAAATATGCTTGGCTGAATTATGCATGTGTTTATTTAGTGAAGTGAAAACCAGGTTCATTTATGGCTACCTGACCTCTGGAGTTCACCGGGAAAAGACCAGAATATCTAAATGATGTGGGATGACCAGGCTGCTCAGTGAGGGGGTCTGTTCTGGAGTTGGTGACAGCCCTGAGGATTATGAGCTTAATTGCCTCGGTGTCACTTTGACCCCCTCCGTGGACTTTTTCGCAGGGAGTTTTATTAATGTTGGGCAGCGCCTGAAAGTGCCCTTTGTGCAGGTTGTGCCCTGGTTACCTTTGCAGCAGCTTCTCATGGGCAGCACGTGGCACCTTGCCAGCGAGGCTCCCACTCATCCATTTTGTTCCCACTGCAGTTTCCCCCCCAGCTCGTGCCCGTGCGGGTGCTTTGTGGGGCCACGGGCATCCTGTGCTGGCACGGCGTGGGTGGCAGTGCTGCCAGGCAGGGAAATGTGCTCCTCAGCTTTGCACTAATGTTGGTAACTCTCAGGTACAGAGCTGTCACTTGGGCTTGGGGACAGCACCTTATCACACTGAAATTCCCTTTGGCAGAGTTGTCCAAAACATTTTGTCCCCACGTACTGAGCAGTTCCACTAGCAGTGTCTCCTTATATTCCTTTTTCCTGCAAGATTTTTACTCCCTCCCTTTATTTTGCTACTTTCCTCCTCTTTCTTGAAAATTTTTTTGACTCCTCAGCTGTATACAGTAGCTTTTGTGTCCCATTACTCCCCATCCAGTTTGCCTATATCTGCTGCAAAAGAAATTTAGGTGACTTTGAGTCATTGGCTTTTCAGTATTAAGACTCCTTATTGACTCCAGAGGAACAACAAGCTCCCCTTGAACCAGGTGTTTTCTCAGCTAGAGGTTCTCAGCTCTAGGGTTCCTCCCAGGCCACACTACTGGCTGCAGCTTAGCACTTTTTGGGGAACCAAGCTCTTCTAAATATACAAAATATTTGACTGTGGCTCTCTAAAAATGAAAACCTTTGCATTTTAAACAAACCCTGGAAGTCCTGGGAAGTTCTTCTTTTAGTAATCAGGGCCATTTTTTCAAAGGGGCTAGAAACGTTCCTGAAGAATGGACTGTGCAGCCTGAGCTCCCTTGATTTTGCAAGGAAGCCCATATTAAATAGGTTGCTTTTGTGAGGCAGAGGATGTAACAGTGGTAAGTCACTGCCAGCAATAAAGTGTGTGATGGTCAGTAAATTCACCCTGGATGGCACAGAGGATTGTTCTGGTTATAAGTCACAGTCTTTATTCAATCCGTCCCGGTTGTTGCAAGCATTTTGCTCATGTAGCCATGTTAACTCTGACAATAAAACTGACCATAAGGGGCCTTTTCAAAACTGGAAGGTGAAACGTTTGAAGCTGTCCTTTTCTTCTTTTTCTTCCTATTTCACTGTTCTTACAGTGAATAACACCAGGCATGGGAAAACCTCGGATTTTACCGAGTTTGGATTTTTGTTGAGCCAGCATTGGGAAGTAGCAAATGAATTGGCTCCTTCTGGAGTCCTACCTGATGCTTGGTGAGGTTGGTTGGAAGGGTTTGCTCTCCTGAGTGTGTTCTGCAGGGAGTCACTTGACTTAAATGAAGCTGTTTATATAAAGAGATTATTTCCACACCTATGATACTGAAAGAGCTTGTTTTAACTCAGTAGCAAATTCTAGCACACTGAGTAATCTAAATACAAGTATTTTACTTCCTTTTTTTAATTTAAAAAAAAAAAAGGTAAAAAACCCAGGAAGTCAATATATACTTTAATTCAGCATGTATTTAATGTAATCTTTAAACTCTGAACAATCTGAATCTGGAAAAACAGTTCCCTGGGCTTTTTAAACCATCTTTCCTATTTTTGCACGTACTTTTTCCTTTTCTCTGTTTTGCTCTGAAGAAAGACTTTATTTGGGAGCAGGAAAGGAAGCATTGCTGGGATAATGTTTCCTTTTGATCTGTCCAACAGTTTATGGCTTCTGTGTCTTAAGTTCAGCCCTTTGATCACTATCTGTTTTGCTGCTAAGCCCTGTGCAGTGCGACTTTACTACTGAGGCAGCTGGGGCTGTGCCACCCCCCCCCGCCCCGGCGAGAACCATGAGGTAATAAAAAATCAGAGTAAATTAAAAGTGTTTTCTCAAGCCCTCTGCATGATTCCCAACTCTTTAATTTCCCGCTGCAGCTCTGCCAGCTGAAAAGGAGCTGCTTTCTTGCCCGGGACAGGGCTGTGCACATCCAGCTCCATCTTCCAGCAGGGGCCTCCAGAGCCCCAGGAGGTGGCAGAGCAGCCGCCGGGCAGCTGCAGCAGCACAAAGGGGCTCTTTCACACACGTTCTTGCTAGAAAAGCACATGTGCAGCTAAAACAAGTTCCAGTGGCCATCTGACTTGAGCAACAGCCACCCTGGGGAAGCTGTTGTGGGGTGGTTTTCCCTCCCCCCTTGAAATTTGTCAATAGATATATGGCCCTAATGCTTGTCCCTGACTTGATGAACGCTGTGTTTGAGCCCAGGATTTTGTTCAGTCTGGGGTTTTTTTTGTGGTGAGGAGGGGTTGCTGAAGGACACGGGAAGGGAACTGATCTTCCCTCTGATGGGCTACTCAAACACAGCATTGCTCCTTGCCCCGAGCCTGCTGTGCAGCGATGTGCTGTCACCGTGGACACGTGTCAGTGCAGCACAGGCTACTTTTAAGTATCACAAGCTCCCTCCCGTTTTGGGCTCCTCTCCAGAGGACCAAATGACTCACCTTCAGAGAAGGTCTCTCTGAAAGTGGAAGCAGGACTTTGCATATGACAGTGCAGAACCTAGCAGGTTGGCAGGAGGCCCATTTTCTCCTCCCTAAATCAAGGAGTGTGCTCCAGGGCTTTGTGAATGAAAGATTTGTTGGGGGGAAAAAAATGGTAGGAAGTCTTGACAAACACTGATTTAGTCAGTTTGGCTTTCTGTATAAATTCTTGTTCTGAAGTTGGCTTCTATTGGGAAAAAAACATGCTTTTTAAAATTTGCTGAAATGTTGGCATACAAAAAAAAAAGAGTCGCTTCTTGAGTTGTACAGACTCCAGAGACTCTTCCTGCTGTGTTGGCCAACTTGACTTGCAATGCCTGTACTCTTGAAGGAGGAATTCTGGGTCAAGGTGGCTCCAAAAATCTGCAACCCAAGGGGGTGATCCAACAAAAGGCAAAGCAAAGGGACGTAGCACTTGCCTTTGGCACAGGGGTGCTGATGCCAAGCGTGGGTGGAGTGGCTTGCGGCTTCCAAGTCAGGGTGTTGGTAACAAGCCGGGATGTGTGTTAGTCCCACCCCCCTCCCAGCACTCGGCTGTGATCCTGTGGGAATGCAGACTTGCCCATGGTGACACTGGTGGGGACCCCCTTGCCTGGAGGAGAGCATGTTTTATCCCCGACAGCCAATATATATCCATTATTAAACAGCACCTGTCTTGTTTGTGGAAAATCCCTCCAGGTGATATTGGGGGACATTCCAAACCCACCTGGTTGCATTCCCGTGTCACCTGCTCTAGGTGACCCTGCCTCAGCAGGGGGGTTGGACTGGATGGGACCTCCAGAGGTCCCTTCAACCCAACCAGCTCTGTGATTCTGTGAGTGACACCCGGCGTGCTGAGTGCATCCTAGACAGGATTGCGCTGGTACCCAGACCCCACCACACGTGCTGGGCTGCTGAGCAGGATGAAAGCCCGGCAGGGGTGGGAGCGGGACATGGGACACCAGCGCTGCAGGCAGGGATGCGGTGCCCCGGCTGCGTGCGAGGCGCTGTGGGTTCCACCTTTAATATTCGCCACCCTGCTGTAATCGCCTTTGCCCGGCCAGCGATTTAATGAGCTGTTTGGGCATGTGACCGCCGGCTTATGTAATGGGCGCAGTGTCTGGCTCCGGGAGGGAGCTGAGGGATCGCTCCCGCCGCTCCGGCGGGGATGGAGCTGCGCGGCACACGCAGCCAAGGCAGCCGGGAGCTGCGTGTTATGTAACGCGGCTGGAGCAAGGGGAAAGGCAGCAAACAGCATCCCCTTCCTCCCTCCCTCCCTCCCTCCTTCCCCGCCTCGCCAAAACATCCCTGAACGGCGTTCTTGGCGCTGTCGCTGGCAGGGGTTTGGCAGGCGGCGGAGATGCCTCCCCGCGTTCGGGGATGATGGATTTGGCGGAGGATGCTGAAGTTTGGGCGTGCAGGTGGCCTGATAGGAGTTTCCATCAATCGTTTTGTGTTGGAGACTCCCCAGTGGCATCGCACAGGGTTGCCCGTGCGAAGCTGCCAGTGTTCTTGCCACAAACCTCCTGCCTTTTATCCAGTTCTGTGCAAAAATGAAGGTCATGTTACTGCAGGAGGGGGAAAACCCACCAGACATGGAGCAGCTGGAGCAGCTTACAAGTTAAGCAACAATTTTTGTTAATAACCAGCAGAGGAATGAATTGACATAAAAGAGCTGAAAGGCAGAGAAGTGATTCCCCCCATCCCCACCCTGCCACATTCACCCCAACATTTCTCCCAAGTATGATTTGGAATCCCATTGCTCCTCCTCTGATGGCAACTAATGTTCATTTCCCTGCCCTTGAAAAAAATAATAGAGCTGCCCAGGAGCTGTGAAGAAACTAAACCCTCTGAATTTTTGAGCTGTATTACACCTTCCCTGCTTTCTAAGGGCCAGAATATACTGCTTACAGGCAGTCTGATTGCATGGCAGTCAAAACATTTTCTTCTTGAACACTTCCCCTGCCACCCCTACAGTAAGAAAATAACCATTTATAAAGCTGTACTTGCAACAAAATGCAATGCTGTTTGATAAGATCAGGTATCCTGGCTGTGCATTTGGGGAATATTCAGCAAATACTATCACTTTATACGATACACATTCTATTATCCTCTGTTTATTTTGTTTCCAAGAGGAAGTTATTGTTGGACTTGTTTTTTGTATTAACAGGCATCGCAAAATGTGTTTTTTTTCCTGGTGCTTAGAGGTTTTTCTCTTCATTTCTGTTGCTCTTTCTCTATTCTTTCACTTCACCTCTCCATACACAATGAACACACCCGTGTTTAAATATACATTGTGATGTATAGTTACATAACCCTGTCTTGCAAAGCACTGAAAAATGATCCCTGACTTTATCTTCTGACTATTTTTTAAAAGTAACAGATTTTGTGTATAATCTAGCACAATCAAAAGACAGAGGGAGGCATGCTGCAGCTACAGAAGGATGGTTTTCTACAAATCAGAACAAAAATAATAGAAATGATGCCCCAACAAATATCATATGCTAGGCTTTTGCTAGCCAGCAAGTCTTAAATCCATGTGTTTGCTAATGAGTGGATACTGAGTTTATTTAATGAGCTGGTGATGCAGTCAGTGACTGCTCATTATCATCAGAGAATTTAACTTGCTGCAGCAACTCAGAAAATAAATTAGTATAGCTCAGGCTGTGCTGTGAGTGAAATGAGAACTTCTCCTCTCTGCAGTCTTTTTTCCTGCTTCACATCAGCCATTCTGAGCTATATTTCGGATCCTGTAACCATCCATTGCTAATCCATCCAAGGAAGTGGCCCCACACCCTGCCTCTCGTGAGCAGAGGCGGTGCCCAAACAGGTAAACAGATTCAGAGGTCTTGACAGCTGGAGATGTGCAACATGAATAAAGGACCATTCTCCCAAGCTGTGGGGAGAGAATATTAGGACTCCACTTATCATCTAACAGGCATTATAGGAGTCAGAGGAGCTCTAGAGGTGTGGAAGGCTCTAATTACGACTTGAGCTGGTCAGGTTGCTTATGCACAGGAGCATGTCAGGAGTCCTGGTATAGTGTTGGGCTGGTCAAGTGAAACCCCCTGTTCAGGTGCCACATTCTGTGGCCTGCATTTTGCTGGGCTCAATTCCTTAGATACCAATGTGCCCTCAGATCTGCGGGTGAGTAGATGATGAGGAAGCACAGCACACAATTAATAACAATGAAATTTGGTTTATTTTGGAGTTGTTAGAAAAGCAGCGTCCCTCTGGGGTATAAATACAGTAGAAGAGGTTTTGTGTGTTTGCGCTTCTACACAAAAAGTTCTTTATCCTCGGAATATGCAATTGAAGAGGAAACTGATTCATTTGCTCCCTCCCTGGTGCAGTTTTAGAGTCTGGTTCTGATTGCTCATACCTTGCTGCTATCGCACGATTTTTACGCAGTGCTGGAACTCAGAGATGTATGTAGAGAAACTTTAAAGCTGTGTTGAGTTTTGGAAATGTTCACCTGTTTTAAAAAAAAAAAAAAAAAAGAAAAGAGCCAGCCTACAGAGAATTTTAAAAATAGCCCAAGTCCTCCTGGAATTCAATTACAGATGCCTGCCAGCTGCTTTCCCTGCCTGGGACGCGCATTTCGAGCCTCTCTATTCCTCTGGATGTTCCTTGCAGGGGAACAGCCCGTGTGACATGAGTGATGAACAGAGAGATTGGAGAGAGAGGTGCTGGGGTGTGGCCCCCTGCCGTCCCTCCCTCCCACCTGCTGCTCGGGCTGTCCTTTCATAGTCACGATTGGAGCTGTGCGATTGTTGTACAATGTGGATACCGGCTGTGCGGCTACTGCTGGGACTGGCACTTTATTCTCATGCTATGTGCAATGACTTTTTCAAAAGCTTTTTATTTAGCCCCTGTAGCACTGTGTCTTACCCAAAAAAAAAAATAAAAAAAAATAAAAAAAGGCATTATAAGAATCCCATCTCCTTGGATCTGTATTCCGGCTGAGTTCACAGGCACACATTATGTCCCCCGTTTGCTAAAACACTGAAGTGCAGACCCTGAGCTAAACTGCAGGCTTCATTTCCCCTGGAAATATATGCAGATTGTAATATATTTGCCCTTAAGAGCCCATGCTGGATTCTCCCATAATGTGGACCCTGCCCTTAAGGAATTGCTTCCAAAGTTGTCATGCAAGGCCAGGAGAAAGAAAAACAAAGAAAACCAAAAACCCCAAACCCAACAACAAAACTGTGCTTACTTATTAAATTACATGTACTGTCTTTTCTTGTGTATCATCTTTTTTGGTCTGGTTGCAGATGATTCAGCTGTCCAGTTCCAGGAGAACATTTTCCAGCAGTGTAGTTTGGATGTAATCCTCTTTCTGGTATTGTCCTGTTTTACCCCCATAGGCTTTGTGAGCGTGTGTGCCCATCTGTGTGTGGCAGTGACAGGAGCTTTCCACCCAGTCTGGCTGTCTGCAGGATCTCACTGGTTCTGTGCTGCCTTGCTCTCTTGGGTATCGTTTTACTCTTTGATTGGGAAGAATATGGTTTGAGGCAGAAATTCATTTACTAATTCATAGGGGAGGGAGGTGGGGGAGGGGACGAGAGGGAAGGGAAATAATTCTTTGGTAGGGAACAACAATCCTCCAAGGACACAGTTACAGCATTTCTTGTTAAAGTACAACGTGTCTGTTTTCAAGTCGTGTGGAAAATGCAGTGATTCTGTGGCTTAGGCTGTTACCTCCTTAACACAGACCAGGATGCAGATACAGCTGTTCTGAGCTGAGCAGTTCCCTGCTTGACGTCTGGTCCCACTGATTTCAGGAGCCATTTCTTATTCCCAGGTCTTCACATGCTGTGACATAGCTGTTGGAGAGCTGGAGACGTGGATGCCTTGTTTGATTTGAGATTTCCTGGTGATTTTTAGTTTTGGTGCAGAGATCCCAGCAGAACTGATTTTAATCAGATTTAAGGGTGGGATGTTGCCTGCTTACGGTGTGCAGTGCTGCCCTGCCTGGGGGATCCCTAGGCTGGCTCCAAATTAACTCATTAACTAATTTCAGTAGCAGAACTGTGCAGCTTCCCTTTCTGGTGCTGTCTTGCTTTGTGTTTTCCAAGGCTCCTCTCCATGGTGTTGCATGAATGCACCCACAGGCTCTCACGAACTGAGGTCAGATTTGATCTTAAAATCAACAAGATTTTTTGCTGTTTGATATGCAGATACATTTTTTTTCTTCGTAAGATTTTAACTTAGGTCAAAGGTCGATGCTTCCAAATCTTATTTTTTAAAGGAGCCTGATAGCTGTATGATAAACATGATGAAGCTGATGTCTGAGAGGCAGAAGTGCACACAGCAAGTCACTGGAGCTGACAGATTTCAAAGGGTGTAGCTGGTTGTGTAAGCCACGAGCTTGGATGGTTTGATGTCATTCTGTTTCCAGACAGTGTGGGGATTGCATGTGCCAGTGCTGTGTGTTGCCAGACAGAAACCACAGCAATTCACCCTCAACATAATTACCACCTACAGCAAGGCTAGCAGCTTTTAAATGAGGAGGAGTGGGATTCTTTATCTAGGAGAGCACCAAGGAGTTTATGTCTTGCTGTAAATCCACCTAATCTCTTTATTAGAAGGGCAAGGAATAGTGACAAACCTCAGCCAACATTGCACATAATGAAGGATTTCATTTTTTTTTTTTAAATAATCTCATTGATTTTGAACTGTAGCACAGGCAGAATCCAGAAAAATCAAGTGGCACTTCTTACAGTGGTGGTTTTGGACATGCAGCAGAGCTTCTGTTACATGGAAGGTTTTAATGTGCATTTTCAGTACTTTTTTTCCCTCTTTCTGGATGCAAAGATTAATATTATTCTAAGTATAGCTCTAGCCACTTACAGGCTTCTTTAGCATGGTTGTTTGCTTAAAATGCCAGGGAACATTGTCAGAGGTGAAAATACCAAGTTAAAAATTTGTATTTAATTCTTTCCTTCCTTTTCTTACCTACTTTACTAATTTCTCTCAGTATATTAAGAAACAAATTGTCTTGAGATTATAGAGGTTGGTTGTATGTTGAGGTGGGGGGTTTATCCTGCTTGGGATTTGGTTGTTTTGCTGTGCTGGTAGGAGTGACAGATCAGGGGAATGTGAGGTGGCTTCCTTTGCACCTGATCCAAATCCCATTAAAGCCAGTAAAAAGATTTCTAATGTTATTAGAGCCGTGATGGGATCACTCCAGCCACACTTCCCCTCATTGCCTTTCTGCTGGTGTTGCCTGCTCAGTGTTCCCTCTGGGCTTGTGTCTGCATTCCCCTCCTTTGTGTTAGAAAAGGATCAGTCATAACAAGCAGGAAGTTTTCCACCTGTGCCCACCAATTAACTGGTTTAAAGGTTTCCCAGTCATTGCACCTGCTCCTCACTGTCACTAAACTCGGGTAGCTGGAGCAGAAATGTTGCTGGGCAGAGCTGCACGAGGACCTGAGCACCCCAACAAGCCCAGGTGGGTCCTTGGCACTGTGTTCCTTTCCAATCTCCCTCCTCAGTTAGCAGATAGAATCAATTACTTTGCCATCTATGCGATTATATTATTCCTCCTTCTAATTATGGGCACAAAGAAAGCCTGATATTGAAAAAGTGGTCTCTTGTGGCACAGATCTAGGGTATTAGTCATTTGGATGAGGAGAGTTTAGTTTTTCCTTGTGCCTCTCCTGCCTTTGTACAGTGTGTTCCATGAAGGCTGAAAGGTGGTTCAATGCTTGTGAAAACTTAGGGTGCCTTCAGTGCAAGATTTATTACCGTGTACAGGAACACACCCACTGCCAAAAATACTTGACAGAGCATGAAAGGAGTCCCCTCTCCTCTGTTAGGGAGGTCTGCAAGAAGTTGGAGGAGTACCTGGTATTTGCTTATGAGACATTGTAGGTGTTGCACATCCGTGTTCAAGTGAATCTTATGAGCTGAATGCACCTGCCAGACGCACCTCTCTGCACCCCAGGTCAGCTCCAGCTTCTCTGCTTCCTTCTTACCCTGGAATCTGCAACTCTTCCAGCACATTTCAGCTGTCATGCCTAATGGAAGGGTTTGACCATTGCAGCCTTGCCATGAATACATCTGTAATCTTGTTGTAGAAGCATCTTAATGAGCGTTGTAAGAGCCAGCCATGAGCACGGCACTCCATCCATGTGAACTCCGGGCTGTGCAATAGCTGACATGATCATAAATCTCCTGGAGATGGATTTTTCATTCCCTGAAGTGTAAGCCTAGCCTCACCTGCACCTGAACTTCTTCTGTGTGTAATTTAGTACCAGGAGCAGGAGAAAGCATCTCAAGTGCTTTCCTGTGACCCTGTGCTCGGGGTGAAGGAGGAGACAGATGCACTCACTGCCTGGAGAATGGTTGACTGTTGGATCAATAGACCAGATAGTTTGGCGTGCATGAGTGATTATCTTTTGCCACTATTGAACAGGGTGGTGTGAAGCAGATTTTCTTTTCTTACTGAGACTGTCTGCCAGGTGTGTGTGGGGGTGGTTAGGCCAAGAGAAGGGCTTGCACTTGTGAAATCTATGGAATTTATGGCCTCTCTTGGCTGCTGAAGGCACTCAGTAGGCACACATTGCCCAGCAGGTACATTTGGTATCTCCCCACAAGGACCTGATGGCCTTTCAGGGCAGTGGGAACACATGGTGGTATTTCATGCCAGAGGGCTGTCCTTCAATGCAGTCAGCAGGTGTGATGCCATAAACCCTGTGGTAGATGTCTACAGGGTGACTTGCTTTGTTAAAGGGAAACTTGAAAATAATTGAGGGTTTTTTTTCCCTCCAACTTCATATTCTTCTGCCTGTGCTATGCTGGCTCAAGTTTGGAGCCCTAATTTAGCTAAAACCTTAGGCAGGAGGACAATATTCTGAGGCAAGCTGCCTACCTGCAGGTCCCATTATCATCAGCAGCATAGTATCTTTCAGGAGCAGGCTGTAAATTAAGACCTGCAAGATCTGGCCGTGTCCTCCCAATCCTGCTTTTGTCTTTTGCTTTATGATAGGAGATTTATATTCACATGTCACAAAACAGACCATAATGGTTATCTCAGAACTCATTGTTATTTTGCAGTGTTTTTATGAGGCCAGGAGCCTAATGCTGCAAGGTTGTTTGTAATGTTAAGCTTCTACACCTAAAGCAGTGAGGTATCCATGGTAACTGTATTGCCTGTACACAGTCCCCGGGCTGCCTTTTCACATAGGTCAGAGAAGGAACATTCCCAGTTACTGGCTCAATTTAGGCTGCCTTGAACAGCAGGTATTTTTAAAAAGACACTGGCTCTGATTTTTATTTTTTTTTCTTAATAGAATTTCATCTTTAAGTAGCCATTTGAGCCCTTGCATGGTGCTAGAGAAAGCAATTTAAAAAGCCCCTTTGCCACCGTAAATATGTTTGTTGTTCAAACCTACTCAAATTAAACCTAAGCCTTGTGCTGAAAATGTTAAAGGCTTCGCAGCAAGGAAAATTCAAAGTAACGTTTCTACTTGACACTGAAGAAACATCCTGATGTGAAGTTCACAAGAGCACAGTTTCTGGGTGCTCTGTCAGCACTGGGCGTACTCTGATTCCTTTGACTTCTCCTGTGGGTGAGTCTATTAGGCTCCAAAGATTATCCCCCTTCCTTCCCCACCTCCTTGTTGATATGCACAATACATGTGCCTTGAAGATTAGCTTCTCTTCTGATCTAAAATGACTTTTTGCTGTTGTCTGGGGTACTTACCTGCATATTGCAAAGCCTAAGGAGAATTCTCTGCCAAACTGGATGTGCCATGCTTGGAACTTTTTTTCCATCTGCCAGCTTCCTTCCATCTTCAGCTTTTCCTGCCTGCTTTTTGGGCAGCATTTTGCTTCATCTCAGTTTGTTCTGTCAGCTCCAGTGCTTTTGCTACAGTGAATCATCAGGTGTGTTCCTTCTGAGGGTTTGGATTAGAGATTCGAGTGTGGAGGAGGAGGAGGAAAAGGCTCAACTTTTAACCAGATGCTTCTTTCCCAAAAGCTTGCTTTGCCCTTTTCCAGTCTCCTCCAGAGCTGCTTTGCTGAAGAAGGAGGCCTGATTACCGGAGTTACCGAGGGGGAAAAGCTACAAATCAAGTGTCACATGTATTACAATGTGTCATTGGCACAGCCAGGGGACAGGGAGGGAAAAGGCAAATTCAGAGGGGACAAGAAGGAAGAATAAAGATGGAATACAGCAAAGCAGCAGAGACAAAATCCAGATCCTCTCCTGGTCTTCCACATCATCCCTTCTGCACTATATAAATCTGTCAAGATTTTGGCTGAGTCTCAGCAGCTCAGGGTGCCACAGCTAGAATGCTAATACTTTCTTCTATATGTAGTGAATTTTAGGCCAGAGGAGGACATTGAGTATGTAGGTGGAGGCATCTGTGTGACACTCAATGCTCAGCAGTCAAAAAGCCATTTCATCATCGAGTGGACTCACAGGGAGGCAGAAATGCACTAATATGTATAGGAAACCAATTTATGTAGCCAAGGCATTGCAAAGTTGTAATTAATTAAAGGAACTAAATAATGGTGACATTCTGGTCAGTGTTATTGAGGGCTAAATGAGGGATCTGATGTTCATAGACTGTCATCAGAAAGGAGAAATCTGATGCTGTGGCTGTCTCGGCCATGCAAAGACATTCTTTAGTGTCTTAGAGGATGAGGTATTTTGTACTTAGCTGGGAGGACAGAAGAGGCTTCTCTGGGAGGGAAAGGAGAGTTTGGAGAGTTACCTGGCTGAGCAAGGGGGTGTGGGTACCCAGGTCAATGCCAGCAGAATGTCTCTCTGAAGAAAGGAGCCTCGAGCTTCTGGCCAAGAAGCTGCCCTTTGCTCAAGAGCCATTGTTTTTGTATAAACAGTATTTTGTACTATATAGAAATAGTATTTTGCTAAGCAAAGGTAAAGACAGGTAGATAAAATTCAGACCTTTTTCCTGTTGGGATTTTAGTGATGTACTCCCTTTCTGTGGCAGTTGTGCATTTTGCCTGTTGAAGTCAGGGTTCAAGCTGACATTTTGGGTCGCCGCAGCGCTCTGCTCTGCACGTCTCCTCATCAGAGATTTCGTAAAACCTCTTTTGAATCTACATGGGATTGCACTGCTTTCTGGATCCAATACAAATAGACTTGGTAGACTTGGTGTTCTCTTTGAAACTCATGAGGATTGCTAAAGAGGGTCAGACCAGAGGATTAAGAGTGTTTCTCTCTGTGTGGCCATCACCAGATGCTTCAGAAGGTCTAAGAATCCCCACTGTAGGCAGAGCTGAAGTTTTCTATTCTTCCTGAAGTCTTGGGATAATCCTTAACAGTAAGACCATAAATCTGTGGCCCCTAAAGCAAGACATTTTGTCTTCTTTCCCATAGTTGTTTTTGGTTTTGGTTTTTTTTTTTTTTTTTAACATTTGCTATTGTAACTGCTTTTGCTTGTTGTCTGTAGAAATGCCCAAATCCTCTTCTGGGTCTTGCTGAATTCTTGGCCTTGGTGACTTCCCCTGGTAATGAGTTTTCTGCCATCTAATTATATATGGGATAATAATTATATCTTTATTACTTTTTCGTTGGCCACCTTCACATTCCTTTGGAGGCCACTTTTTGGGTGGGAGAGGAAACAGGAATTCCCAACCTTCCCATCTCCTCACCATTCATGCTTTGCTGTGTTTTTGTCATGTCTTTTTTCTGAAGTGACCAATCTCAATCACTCAATCAATCAATCAGGTCCCAGAGTTTCCCCACACCTTTGTGTGCTCCCAGCACTTCTCTGAGCCTTCCAAGAACCGGCAACTTTGTCATTGACCCAACTTAGAACACTCACTTTATCTATACTATTTTTTTGTCTATACTGTTTTTTTTTCTCTATACTATTTCCCACCCTACTCAACGTTTTAACAAGTATTTTTTGCTAGCTAAATGCAGAAGAGGATTTTGCTAATAATCAGAATAGCCTGAGCAGGCAGTTCTGTAGCCCCTTAAACTGCACTGACTGGCTGCCGTGGGGGCACAGTTTAATTCCCAGTTGCTGAAGCTCTGAAGTTCATCTTGGTTTCCCTAATGCTGCTGAGCCCAAATGTTGGGATGTTGCGTGGCATTTATCAGAGAGATGTCACTAGTGGGGATGTCAGTGCTCCTGAAACACAGGAGGGGAAACATTGCAGATGCAGGACTCCCAGAGCAGGTTTGCTGCAGCCTCACTCTTAATCTGTGCTGTACTTACCAGCTCCAGAGAAGCAGATGACATTGTATTTCCATAGCTACATGCTGTACATGGAGGAATGTTCCAGTGGTAATATATTTCTCCTTGGAAGCAATAGACATTCAGGCATTGTAATGGCAACAGCTTCATAATAAATGTATACTAAAACCTGTTATGATGAACCAGCTAATGCACATGTGCAGCAGTCTTATCTGGGACATAAATAACTCAGCAATTTTAGAAAATATTAAATATAAAGGGGCAATTTAATATTATGGGCGAACAGCTTGCATATTAAATTTTATATAAACATGAATCTGTCTTTTGAAAAGCTAAGACAGGCTCATGAAAATGTGTCTTCGTCTCCCCCTTGTCTCTGTCTTTGAACCAGCTGATCTAATTTCAAGCGAATTTTTGGTAATTTTTTTCAACCAGTTCTAGAGTGGCTTCAATTGTATTTTTCCTGTTCAGCCTAGAAGATAACTTTGTCCTGATCTTGGGAAACTTAGCATTTAGAAATTGCTGTTGCTCCTAAAATAAGATGACAGCTAAGAAGCCATTGAGCTCTGGCATGACAGCTAATACGCCTCTGAAAGTTATTAAAAACAAAATGTTACTCTCTTAACAACATTTCAGTTTCATTCAACAACTTTGGCTAATAGAAATAGTTTGTGAAACTTCTGCTGCAGTGTTGCACAAAGTAAGAATTATTTCCATGGCAGTCTTCAAAGGATGTTATTAGGTTTATTTGTTTGAACTGATGAAATCTTAGACTCCGAGAGTGGAAAGCTGATATTGGCCTCTAATTTAAAAGGGAGGATGGAGAACTGCTTTGGAAACAGAGAGGTTTTTTTTTCCTACTGAAAGATGCCTTCAAAAACCCAAATGCCTGTCTGTCATTTGGAAGAGGCAGTCTGCTATAAAAAGCTCAGCTATGCCAGGAAAGACCAGCTCCAGCACCAAATCACTGCAGGTTTGTGAATCGGGAGGGCAAAGCCAGGATAAACCCCAAATGATCCCAGAGAGGTGCTTATCCTGCTCACTGATTAATGACATTAATGGGAGCTGGGCTAGACCTGGTTCCTCATTGCTGGGGAACAAACCTGGGAGTGGCTTTGTGGCTCTTTGGGGTGACATCCCAGTGTCAGCGACTCTGTCCTTGCTGATGCTCAGCAGGAGGATCTGAGCCCCAATTAACAGGCACCATCAACAAATCTGCTGGAGGGGGTCTGCTTAATATTTAGTTGATATTTGCTACCTCTGGCAATGAAAGCTGAGTCAGGCTCCTAGAAGTGATGAAATTACTTTGGTTTGGTTTCCTAACAATCAAAACCCCGTCCACATATTTTTAGTAGGTTTTTTTTTCTTTTTTTTTTTCCAGTTTTTGTTATTTTTTCTGGCCTTCTGGCTCTGGCCACACAGATTTCACATTTCCTGGGATGAGGAGCACTAGAAATTAGCTGGGGGGTGGGTTTTGTTTTGGACTCTTTTTTTTTTTTTTAATGTAAACTGGAATTCTCATACAAGCACATAACTTTGGGTGCTGAACTTCAAGTGCCAGCTATCACAAAAAGGATTATACAGTTGGGAGAGTTGACATGAATAGAAAAGTCCCAATCAAGTTTACTGGAAATTTATTCAAACTACTGTTTTTTAAAACTGAGGAACATGAATTATAAATATTTTCAAATTATACCTGTCAAAATGGAGAGCTAATAAAGCACCAGACTCGTAGGGTTGTCTAACTTTGCTCTACTTTCCTGTTAGTCTGAAATGCCACCTAATTTCATAGATATAGTGAAATCAGTGCAGCAGCTGGCTTTGTTCCAGGTGGGAGTTGTTCTCCCCCGCTTGGAAAGGGAGAAGCTTTGTTTCCTTTGCCACGCTGTGCAGCACAAAGCAAAGAGAGTATCTGTGTGTCACTGCAGTTACCACTTAGGACATCTTGTGCTGTCTCCTGGCCCCAGCCACACTGCTTTTTGGAGCTGGTTTGTGCTCATTTTCCAGCAAGAGATGCTAAGATTGTGTTTCCATATACCATTGAGAACACTGTCTTGATATTGCTGCTGCCCTGGGCTGCCTTTCACCATTCCTGTTTTTCCCCTTAATGCCTGAAGTCCGGGATTTCAGCAATATTTCAGTATCTGCTCTCATCTAATAATGGTGGTCAGGCAGGAGTGGGTGGCATTAGAGGAAAAGTGGTTGGTTTTGATGAGGTCTTGGGATTGTTTTGGGACAAGAAATGTGTCCCATGATTATCCTGCAATGCTGAGAATGAGTTTCCTTTAATGTCACTTTTGAGTAATTAATATTAACTGTAAATATTTGTATACATTGGAGAAAATGACACAGGTTACAGTTTAATGGCATTTACACAATAAAGGCCCAAACCATGAAGTACTTATTTAGTATTGTATTAGCACAACCCAGAATTCATGTCAAAGTCCATTGAAAAATATCCAGAAGCCTGTAACCTGGATTGCAAAATAATTCTGATAACCTGGTTTAGGAAATGCATAGTTTCTTTGAAAGGTGAGCAGTGACACGAGCACCTGGAATGCCTTGGAACAAATTCTGAATTTCTGAAGTGTTGTCATCATCAGTCTTCAGGATTCAGCCTTCCAGTACCTGAAGGGAGTTTACAGGAAAGATGGAGAGAGGCTATTTAAAAAGGCCTGGAGTGACAGGACATGGGGAATGGCTTCACACTGACAGAGAGCAGGGTTAGATTGGATATTGGGCAGAAATCCTTCCCTGTGAGGGTGGGCAGGCCCTGGCACAGGTTGGGCAGAGAAGCTGTGGCTGCCCCATCCCTGGGAGTGTCCAGGGGCAGGTTGGATGGGGCTCTGAGCAACCTGGGCTGGTGGGAGGTGTCCCTGCCCATGGCAGGGGGTTGGAATGGGATGATCTTTAATGTCCCTTCCAACCCAAATTCTGTGATTCTGTGATCTTTAGTAGTAGACAGGGATGGAGTTGAGAAATCAGTGGAACTGGTGATGGGTAAAAATGAGCAGGTGAAAACTGAAATGGAGAAGTGCCCCCTGAGGCAGGAGATGAAGATCCTGGCACATCTGATGCCAAACAGGACAGGTATTGTGTCTGCAGTGCATCCCTTAGCTAGTAAATCAGGTATCTGTAATGCTTTGGCTTTGAAGCTCACCATAGCAGCAGCATGGTGAAAGAGAATAATGGCATGAAACTGCTATTTGGCCACTTGTATTATTTTCCCCAGCTACCTGTTTCAAATTGCTTGTAGAGTGTCAAAGCACAGTAGTACTCAGAAGTATTCATCTGGATATTAAGTGTCTGTTTTGGTAAATATTCACGACAGGGCACTTAGGGGTAAACTTTTTTTTTTTCTTGCAGAGCACGAGGAGTTCCACACAGAAATCCTGTTAACAAATAATAGGATTTGTGTGCATAACTCCCCGTGCATCACTTTGAAAGTTTACCCCCCGCAGCATAAGAGTTAGATAATTTCAGTCTTTGAAAAGCGTGCTTTTCAGGTCTGGTCTTTTCCTCCAGTGGGTTATTGATGGTGCAGTCACAAACTCTCCTGAATAATCGTGATCAAACCTTGCATTGTTTTCTTTCAGTGGTGGAGAACTTGGCTTATTGTGTTTCTCGGTGCTTCGTCTTGTACCAGGGGGAGGCTGCAAAGGAGAAATGACATGGGTGCAAACATGACCTGTTTTGTAGGTGCACAGTTTGTCACCACAGATGGAAACGCTGTCACCCAACGAGGAGCAGCACAAGTGACAGATGCAAACAATAATATTTGCCCACAGCTAAGACCTGTTCTCTCTCTCTATATAAATGCACATATATTTGTGTAGAGGTCTTATGCTTGGACAAGCAAACAACAAAAAAAAAAGGACATTTGACAGCTACTAATATTTTATGACCCGGTAGAAAAAAAATGACATAATTACAAAATGAAGGTGTATTTTAAAAATGTTTTCTTCTCAGTCAAAATCTGAATGCCCCAATGCTGGGGTTTTCACTAATCCAGATAATTTTTCTGTCCTGCTGTATTCACAGTGGAGGCACTTCTTAGAGATACTGCAAAAAACTTCTTACTTTTAATATGACACTTCCTCAGTTTCTTCAGGGTGCAAAATTGGCCATTTACCAGGCAAAACCCGGTTTTCTTGCAGTGTGTCCAGTGTTCTTTTCACTATCCATATTGAAAATAGACTGGCAAGACCATTTGTTTTGAAATATTTTGGCACTTAAGCTTCCCAGCTTTCTGTGCAACCTGGGACTGCAAAGGAACGAAGAATGAAAAGGCTGCTGAAAAAAAAAAAAAAAAGAACCACTTTTTAAAAATCCCTTGGTTTTAGAGAAGGTCGTGCTTGTGGTTTTGATCCGAATCTCTGCACTAGTTCCAACCTGGAGTTTATCAGTTGGTATTTGTGATGTAGGCAGCTTGTGTGGAGACAAGTGGGATTCCTCCCAGTTCTGTGTAGGATGGAACAATGGCACATTTCGAATGTGGGGTGTCTCTGCCTAATGAGAGACAGCTGAGAGGTGTGGGTGGCCGGTTCTGCTCTCTCAGGAGAACTGTGTCATGAAGTCTGGTGCATATTTTGGTTTAGGGTTTTTTTTTTTTTTGGTCTTTTTAGACTTGGATAAAAAAAAAAAAACACAACTTTGGCCTGGCAAAGTGCGTGTCTGCTCCTTCTCCTGCTGAAATTGCTGGCAAATCTCCTGTGGGTTTTAGTGGAAGCAGAGCTGGACCCAACCTTGTATTTAAAAGCATTTTTTTCCCTGGGGTGACTGAAAGCCCCAGCATGCAAATAACTCTGCTTTTGGGTGTCATGTTTTATTGGTGAAAATATATCACTTTCAACTATCAGTTGGCTATGAAAACATCTCGTGGCAAAAAAAAAAAAAAAAAAAACCAAGATAAAAACCGAGAAAAAAGA
>VXBX01000030.1:153628-205465 GCA_013400415.1 Scytalopus superciliaris
AAAAAAAGCCAAGATCAAAACCGAGAAAAAAGCTCGCCCTGTGTAAAAACAAACAAACAACTCCCCTAAACAAACAACTTCCCCCAACTCGCGAGCCCCCTGGAAGTTGCTGGCATTGTGAAAACAGCAGTTTTCCATTTTTCTGGACATAATAGGAGTTCAAGACTCCAGGGCTCTCTTCCAAGGCCGTGCTTGTGGAACACCATGCGTGTGGTAGCTGTGGCCTCAGCTGATCCCTTTTGGAAATGAGAAGATGTCTGTGTCATCTTACATTTCAAGAGCAGGTTGAATCATAATTTAAAGGGTTATAAAACTTCCATGCGTTGTGTTCTTCGCGGGAGCCACTTGCACAAAATCACTTCTCCTGCTGCTTTTTTTGTCCAAGAGAAATAAGGGAGCAAAGTAGTTTGAAAATGGATAAAAAGCAACAACAAAAAATAATCCTGAAACAGGCACTCAGACCAAGCAGAATAGAAATTTCATTTATAAATGATGGGAAGAAACATGGAAAAGGAGGTGTTTTTTAAGCAGCCTTCATAGAAAGCCAGGCTTCTAACCTCATCTATATTTACTACAGGAAAAGGTGGCATGATGTCTTCATAGATTATGTGAGATGACATATTTTTGTCACCCAGCTTGTTCTCCTAATGTAGACCACAAGATCTTCAAATAGTTGCTGTCTGAGAAGCCACCTAGTCGTGGTTTAGTAACTGCCAGCAGTACAGACTATCACACCTCTTCTTAAGCTGTTCCAATAGCTAAATGCCATTACTGTTATATAAAATAAAAATAAAATTCATAACCCACAAACTGAATAACCCAGCTGCCTCTGCTTCTTTTCTAGCTGAATTTCTCCCATCTTCAGCTTCTCACCAGCGTGTCTTGCACCTTTTATCTTTAGACTGAAGTCATCCATTATCAGATTTCTCCTGTAGATAGTCAGAAACAGAGCTCGTGCTTAGACTGAACAGCTCAGGAGATTGAAAGCCTTGAATTTCTGATGAGAGGGCATGTTTTACTCTCTAATCACTCTCATGGAGCTTCTCCAAACCTAATCCAATTTGCCAGCATACTTCTGGAGCTGTGGACACCGACTTGTGGTGTGGTATTCCTGCAGCAACGTGCCCCTGAATAGCCTCACAGATCCTACATAGCAGTTCTTGTTATCCTTTGCAGAATCGTGGCATTTGGGGTGTTGTCATCCTTTCTCCAAGACCTTTCATTCCTCCCCAAAGTCGTGGCCTCCTAGAACAGAATCCTGCATTTTTTTTTGTGTGTGTGTGTGTGTGTTCTGCATTTTATTGTTATTGAGACATACAGAGGTGTGGACACAACGAGGCTCATACTGTTTGCTTCTAATCACTTTAATAAATGATGCCTAAATTGTTAGCAGTGACTTGACCTCACCACCTCATCTCCAACCCCCTTTTTTGGTGTCCTTTCTAAACACTGTCAATAATTATTTTCTGTATTCTTTCATTTCATTGGAAACCCCCCCCCCCAGAACCACAAATCAGGCAGACAATAAATACTTTGTGAGATTGCCCATTAGAAGCCCGTGCGCTTGTTTATGATTTCTTGCTTTTAATTGCGTGTTGAATTCTGTCAGTCGTTTGGTTGTTAAGCCATTTGATAACTTCCCTTGTGGGCTTACTTCATCAAAAATTCTGCCTTGCAGGTTTGTGTGCCACGCCACACAGTTTATCAAACTCTACCAGAATGATATTTTCATTATTAGCAAAAGCAGAAGATAATCTTCCGAAGGGCTGGTTTTTGTAAACCCATATTGAGGCAATTATTACAGCACGATGCCAGTATTAAAACTGCCATTGGTTTGTAGCGCCTTCCTTTCATTTTGTGTTAATGGGATGCAAAATCAGCCATTCGTTTGTTTGCCCCAGAATTGATATCAAACTCACTGCAGAGGGTTGGATACCAGTAAGGAGTGTAAAAAGTACTCCCATGTACTTTTAGAAAAGGAGCATCGCACGTGAGAGTTCTCCCAGCTCTCTGGGATTTTGTATCTGTTCCAAGCTTCCTGAAAACTTTTATTAGTAGACCAGAGATCCCAGACAGCTCCTCTTCTATCTGTGACTGCAAGTTATCTGAATGTAAAGATTTAACATGCCTTATTTCCCTGCATCTTTCTGGATTAATACTCAAATACACTCACAACATGACCCACTGTGGGACAGAAATACTTGCTGGACGTGGCTGCCTTGTCTGTGTTATCACTGATAATCTGAGCAGTCCAACTTCATTATTTTAAAGTAGAGTCAGAAGCAGAAGAGCCCACCAGATCCTCTAGTTGGGCCTTCAGAACATCATAAATAGAATTGCAATTCTTTAAGAGGTGTGCGGAGTTATTTAAGGCAGGACAGGTAATTTTTGGCAGCAGGATACAGAGAGCTGGTGCTGATGTGTCCATGATAAGCCTTAGGTATCTCTCTCACCCATTGCTTCCTGGCACAGAACACCCCAGCCTTATGTGGGACCAGCCTTTTGCAGGCTCAGAGAAATAAAGTGAATAAACCATTGTATTAAGGCATTTAAATCAAGTTTCAAGACCAACGAGTATAATGAAACATGGACTGTGAAAACGTAATTTGTTTGTGTCTACATGTTCCTATTGGAATAATTATTCCCTCTTGGAAACTTTTGCCTGTCAATCCCTAGCTATTTAAAATTGCAACAACAATATCCAGTTGTTGCTTTCTTGTGCCCTCAGTCTTTATCCTAGCTTTTGTTAGGGACAATGCAGTGGTATTCATCAGTAACAATAAGACTGTTATGTTTCTTTGTGGTTTTTTTTTCCCAAAGCTATACAATGTTCTAGCCATTATAGAAGGCTTGCAGTCAGCTGAGTGATGTTTACGTGCCACTTCCATACCCCTAATGGGAGGTATAAAAGAAAGTGCATTGTCGCCAGCAGGGATGGAGGTTCAGCCTGGAAGGTCAGAGCTCCTGCCACTCGTAGGAACGTGGTCAGGGAAGATAGTGCTGCCCTGCCTCGTGTGCCTTTGTTTTTTAGGCTCTGCTTCAGCGACACGAGTGTCAGTAATTGCTGCTGCTGCTGCTGCAAACTGCTTATTCATGCTGCTGCTGTGATCACTAGCTTTGGGGCAATATTCATGTTGTGGCTGTGCTAAGTTTGCAAGGACATCCCTGGCAGCAGCTTGTCTTGCCTGCATGCTGGGGCTGCTCCTGCCCGTGTGTTTTGGCATTCCCATAAAAGCATACCCAGACACCTATGCCAGCAGCATCAGCACTTTCTCTGGAAGCAGGGTCTTTCCAGCTTTTCCCAGCACAGTGCCTCACACGCTTTTATGCTGGAGGTGACTGTTTTTGATGCATTCCTGGGGCATTTTCTCTTGTGTTTCTCAGCCCTGGGTTTGCGTGGCTGGACTTTGCTGCCCTTTGTAGTGGCAGCTGATTTCACAAGGCTCATGGGAGTCATATGGCTGTCTGAGGTCAGCACAGAGGGGATGGAGATTCCGAGCCTGGGAGTGTGCGGGCTGAGCCTGAGGGCGTGTTTTTGGCACAGCAGAGGTGTCACCACATCTCTGCTTTTGAAGCACGGCATCCTTGACTCCTCACACTTTGGCTTCTGGAACGATCCGTGTTGTCTGGAGTCATGGGAAGTTGAGAGAAGGAGGGAGAGACAGCAGGAGTCCTAATAATTAAGACTTGCTTCTTGGAACAAGTAATGAAGTCTGTGCCTCAGTTTGGGTATGGGGGAAGCAGGATTCCCCTTCCCTTTGCAGATGGAAAAACATCTTCGTATTCTTGCTGCTGTTTCTGAAGGTAACGAGGCAGGAAGAGCTGAGATGTGCCAGCAATCACACCCCAGTGCTAAGTCATTCAGTGTATTAGTCAAAAGCTTTTTGTTGGTCTTAAACATTCTTCTGGATAAAATAAAGGCTGTTTTGATTGAACAATAAAGCTTGTGACCACAGGTAGTATTCTTAACTATATATAGATGGCTCTGGGTGTTTCTCCCCGTGACTGCACTGTGACTGTTTATATAATTTGCCATTAGTCATCAACAGACTGCAAAGATTGCTGGTTGAGGGTGTTGACTCAAACTGAGTGGTTGATGAAGTGGTATGGCAAATACCAGCCTTTCTGATGAAAAGATCTTGTCTCAAGGCGGTGTCTGTACTGGATCGAGTCCTAGTCTAGACTTAGGAAAGGGTTTGGTGCAGTCATCCCATTTGTGTGATAGTGTTATGATTCTGGGATATATATATGGCTGAGAAAGCTTGAAAAAGGACTACCCTGCCTCTTAGTCCATGTTTATAAGTTCCAGTGGGAATTTTTTTCCCCCTCACTAGTGCATTTGTCTTCTCCAGGAGACGAGGAAAATGAGATTCACTTTTCTGTAAGACACTGTGATTTGGTCACAAACAGAGACAGGATGTTGAACCAGGAGGAGCTGGTTCTCTTAGCCATATCAAAATGACTTCAGAGCTTGGTTAGCCTTCTTTGTTCATGCATGCAGGGTTAAACCCCATCATAAACCAGGCTGGGAAGGTACCTGTTTCTGTGTGAGTTTCTCAGAGATTTCTGGTTCTTTGTCTTCCTCTGCAGTGGCTTAAGCTCACCTGGAAAATCCACCTAATAAATTCCCTGGCACTGCAGATGTGTAGGTGAAGCTTCTTATTTTCCTTCCAGCTGTTGTATTTATAGCTTCTGGTATTTTATCATAGGCCTTGCACATTTCTTGGCTGCTTGAGGGAACTCTGTATGGACTATTACAAGATTAAAACACCAGAATGTGGAAAATTAGGAAGGAATGGCTGGTTTGTGTTGCCAGATGAGACACAGAATCCTGCAATTTGGCACTTGTTTGAGGTGGACAAGCCCATTGTCTTTGAGGCCAATGAAGCAGTGAAGCCCCACTGTGGCTCTTCATTAAAACCAGTAGTTGAGTAAAAGTAAGGAAAAAGTTGTTCCATTTTATTGCCAAGCTGTTCAAGTGACCAACTTTCCCCTTCTGGGGTGATCTTTTCTTTATAAAATCTTATGTTACGCATATGCCCACAGTTGTTGTGTCACCCTCTGCCTCTGTGAAGCTGAGTGTTCGCTGCAGGTGTTCCCAAGAGACTGAAGGCAAAATAAAAATGCCAAGTAATTGGTGCCCCTGACTTCTTATGTTCTGCAACACAAGACATGCTGGATTCAGGGAAATGAAAGGGAAGATCTTCAGAGGGCTGCATGCAAATTTTGACTGGTTGTGGTTTTGGAAGTCAAGGAACAAGGAGATACAGGCAATGCTTTTTAAGCTGTTCTATCAAATGTCATATATCTGTTTTAATATTTCATGTGATGTGGCTCCTTTCAGACAATCAGCTGGATTATCTGAGATCAGAGAAAAGGGAGTGATACTACTCAGCTGCAGAAAATAGGAAGAAAGTACTGCCATGGCAGAGTAGGGCACAGACACACTGACTGCAGAGCGTCGGCTATTTATGGGACTTGTTTCAGTATACACGTCTTGGAGAGAGCCAGTCAGAATTATTGAGGTGGAGGTATTTTATTTATAATCAATAAGTTTAAAAGAAACTTATATTTAAAAAGAAAAAAGAGTTTATACAACACTATTTTAGAATTCTTGCCATGGGATTAGTTAGATAAGACCATCAGATGTTTGTTTTCCAGACACAGGTTTACTATTTGTGTGCTTGCTAATTATAATGGAAAGACCTAATAAATTATGTATCTATGTTCAACAGCCTGCTTTTCAAACAAAGGAAACTGGCCACAACTCTCATTTCTCCTATTTTTACCTTTCTCTTAAAGGGCAACACTTTAAGGAAAATACTCCTGTATCGCTACTTTAAAGGGGAATATGGAAGTGGCATGAATGGGCCCCTGTCTGCCAGCTACAGCAAGACTGCACAAGTGGGAGGTAAATCAACACACATCATTTCAGGAGAACAAAATTAGCAGTACTGTTTTTTTTTTTTTCTAATAGGCACACTGGAAGTGCTCCAGGGATTTAGTTGGTAAATAAATCAAACGTGTTCCGTAACCAGTTAGAAGAGAGTATCAGAGTTTTCCCATTTTTAAGTTGGAAATCCACTTCTCTCAGGTGGATTCTGTGCATTTCATGGAGTCACAGAACGTGCTGACTTGGGAGGGACCCACAGGGATCATCAAGCCCAGCTCCTGGGCCTGCACTGGACATTTGGAGGTGCCGAAGGAGGTACCAATAAATCAGCATCCAGAAACTCAGCAAAGCACAAAATGTTGAAATGAAGATGTTGCTGTTTCAGGAAACTAAACATTTGTTTTACAATTCTAGATCCTCTACTGCCATATGAAACAAAAGGTATCAGGGAAAGCTTCTTGGAAAGAGGCTGTGGGATGTGTCAGTTCTTGTTACAACTGGACAAGACTCTGATGAACCTGCTCTGACTACCTTGAGCAGAGAGTTTGAGTACATGATCTCTGCAGGTCCATTATAACCTCATTTTTTGTATTGTTGTTACGGAAGCCACAGAAAGTTACTGTAGAATGGTTTCTAAGAAAACCCAAAATAATGAAATAGGAAATGAGGCAGAAGTTGGGTGCAGAGCCAGGTCTAAACACTTGCCATGGCATTTTCAGCATATATTAAAGGCATGCTCAGATTTGTGGGCATTTCCAAACGTTACCCAACTGTTCCTCCACGGTTCTTTCAGTGTAGACACTGGAAATGTTTAATTTTGATATCCTGCACACCAAATTTTGCCCTCTAACAAACAAGAGAGTAAAGATTTACTTTTTTTTAGTTCTCTCTCTAAAGATTGTGTGTAAGGCTTCATCACAAACAAAGTCTACACCATTTTAATCAGATTAATCAAGGTAGTACTGACTGATTAAAGCAGTACTATATTTTTCCTAATGAAGTTGGCATGGTTATATCTTTATAGAAGTAAGTATAGCAGGAAAGATGATAATCTGTGATAATAAAAGGTGGTTGCTTTAATGAGCTGATGCAATTTAGCAAAATTTCTTCAACCCACACCTTTACTTTGGATTAACTCAGCTCTCTGTTCTTAAAGAACGTCATGATGAGGTTAATGATTTGGGAGTTGTGTTGGCAACAGCCTTTGGCTGGAAGGTCATGCCCTGTAACCAGAGTGGGTTTACCAGGACACAGACTTTGTGCAGATTAGGCCCGAGACCGAAGAGCAGATTTAAAAGTTGGTCTCAGAGCACTGAGCACACTCCCAGTTTAGGGTGTGCAGCAGTGGAATGAAACCAGGGCTTCGGTGAACGAACCAGTGTCGTTTCCAACTTCCTTATTGTCTGAATGTCATGACAGAACAATGGTCCGGGGACGTGTTTTATTTCTTATTCTTAGAGCCCAACATTGCAGCTTCAGACAAAAATCCTGTTGTTATCAAGGGGAATTTTGCCCGAAACAGAATTTCAAAACTGAATTTATTGCATTGCTATTGTGTGCATTGTTACTGCTGATACGATTCCATACAGATATGTGACAGCAAGCCTGAATGGGATGTGCACGTCTAATTTGCAGGTGGATTTTCGGGACAAGACTCGGATAAGTCTGGGGTGACCATGTTTGATATTCAGTGCCTTCTGGATAAAGAAGGTGCCTCAGAACTGGTCATAGATGTTATAGTAAACACCAGGAATGACAGGATTTTCTCAGAAGGCATTCTGCTTGGCATTGCGTTGCTCGAAGGTGGAAATGCTCAAACACAGGTACTTATTTAATATCCTTATTCACATATTGATTTTCAAAAGCACCGGGCCCAGAGACAAATAAAAAGAACCTTTTTGCTGTGAGTTCTGTGAGAAGTTTGTCACTGTAATATGTCTCACTGTAATACAAAGGTAAATATGCCCTATTACTATGCAATATATCATGGTGTGGACTCTTCAATAGAAGTAAATGTTTTTCAGCTCTCCCTTTCTGTGCGCTGCTTTTAATCTGGTCTTTGCCATATGGGCATTGTCTCCATTTGCTTTATATCACTCTTTGTAAAATTAGAAATAATTGTGCTTTTAAGTATATAATAGCAATCAAAATATCTTCAGGGACATTTATCAGAGAGAAAAACTGGCCATTTGAGAAGACCAGTAAGCCAGTCCATAGAAAAGAAATGCTTTAAACTATAGATTCTAGGTTTTTTTCTGAATTATATCCCTCTCATCCAAGTTTAGCTAAATAAGATGATTGAGGAAAGAAAGAGAATTCAGATGATGAGAAAGGGCTGGGAGAACTGGGATTGTTGAGCCTGGAGAAGAGAAGGCTTTGGGATGACCTCACTGTGGCCTTGCAGTGCCTGAAGGGAGCCCACAGGGAGGGTGGAGAGAGACTATTCCCAAGGGGCTGGAGTGACAGGACAGGGGGAATGGCTTCAAACTGACAGAGAGCAGGGTTAGATTGGATATTGGGAAGAAATCCTTCCCTGTGAGGGTGGGCAGGCCCTGGCACAGATTGGGCAGAGAAGCTGTGGCTGCCCCATCCCTGGGAGTGTCCAAGGGCAGGTTGGATGGGGCTCTGAGCAACCTGGGCTGGTGGGAGGTGTCCCTGCCCATGGCAGGGGGTTGGAAGGAGATGATTATTGTCCCTCCCAGCCCAAACCATTCCATGATTCTGATTGTTCGGCCTTAACTCTGACCAACAGAGTTATCAGAAGAGAGGAGAGTTGCTGCATTTGCCCATATCTCATCATTGCCTGTGAAGGGACTCCAATAACCAACTTAGACCTCATTGCAAGACTGTGAAAATTAAATGAGAGGAATCCTATTTTGACTCTTTATTCTGTAAAAAGATAATGTAATCCATGACCCTTAGAAAGTATCCAGAAAATTATAAAGAAATTAGATTTTTTTTTCCAGCTTTCTAAAATGAATTACTAGGGGCTGTGAAAGGCTTTGACTTTAAGAGAAGGTTTGTAAACTATTGCAAATGTCACTCAGCCTGACTGACAGTAATGCTAAGGGACTGGACTTAATAACCTAAAATATTAACTATTTAACATTAAACTCTGTGTGTATCACAAAAAATGAATATAATCCAAGCTATAATATTACATATTAGATGTTCCATGGTTCCCCTTGTTGTTGCATAATAACAGTTACTTTTCACTGGTATTTGTAGATGGAATATTATGGCTCTAGCGAGCCTGCAGAAACCGAGAGTGTCACCAAGTCATTTCACTTCAAGTGTGATACTGTGACATTTTAAAGATTGCAAATAGCAGTGTTCACCATTTTACCCAAGTTCTAAAACATTATCATCAGTCTTTGTTACCAGTCTTTTGTATCACTTCATGAAAGAACTGATCAGGTAGTGACTAACGTTTGTTCTGTACTCGTGAATTAATTCTTTTCGCCAAAAAAATAGTGTATTTTTGTATTTATCCTTCCTTAGGAGGTTGATATCTAAAAAGGATTTTATTTTTATTTGCAGTATTCGACTTACCAGCAACTGAAGGAGCAGAAAAAGTCTGAGAAGTTCTTTAAGGTGCTTTATGACCGCATGAAAGCTGCTCAGCAGGAGATCCGCTCCACAGTGACCGTGAACACTATTGATCTGGGGAGCAAAAAGAAAGAGGATGACAGTGACCTCACCGTGGCTGTTCCCAAAAAGAGAGGTGAGGAGGCACCCCTGGCAAAGAGGGGAGAAGTGCCTCGTGCTGAAGCTGCACCGCCGCGGAGGGTTGATCAATAAGATTTAATATTAAGCGTCGCTGATTTGCATCTTTTGTCTGTTTCTCTCTAAATTATAGTCCACCTCAGGCTGGCTCCAAGGAATTAGCTTTGATGAAATCAGTGAAGCTATGCCAGTTTGCATCAATAAAAGATATAGAACCGTATTTTTAGGGAAGCAGAAGTAGAGGCTGCTGCTAATGGGGCTATTTCACAAGAGCAAGCGCAGGAACTGATTTCCCACCCTGTGGTCTTTCCATTGTTCTCATCATTTATTGTATATGGGAGAGAAATAGTAGGGCTTTTTGTGTTAATGTTCTGTTTCACTCTGGTTTGTGGTTTATTTGGAACATGCTATCCCTGCATGAATGTTGCTTTGATATTCTTTGTAAGTTGCCTAGAGGTCTTCGAAAAGTTAGGCACCAACAAAGAAAAAGTTGCATTCATTATTATTGTTTTCTTATTGTTTAATCAAATGAGGAGAAAGAGTTTCAAAAGTGAAGGGAAATCATCTTTTTTTTTTTTTTTTTCAGTTAAGGATTCGACCCTGCATCTGAAAGAGGGTATGAAAGGACAGTTAACAGAAGCATCTTCTGCAACATCCAAGGCTTACTCTGTGTATAGAAGGGAAATGGACCCAGAAATAGATCTTATGGGCTCAGGAACAGATGCTGCAAATGCAGAAGACAAGTCCACAGAGGAAGGGATCATGAGCCCTGCCATTGCCATCATGCAGCCAATCCTGAGATTCCTTCAGCTGCTTTGTGAGAACCACAACCGAGAGCTCCAGGTAAAGTGCATTTGAGCCGAGATCCACAGGAAGTGTTGTAGGGGCTGCAGCTTCATGAGGGAAGGAAAAACACACCTGTGCCTGACTCCTGTTACAGAACAGGGCTGTCTGAAATGTTGGTCTTCTTTTGGTCTAAGGATAAAATAACCCTTTCCAAGAACCGTTTTGGCTGACCTCGTGTTTATGTCCTCAGACTTGCTTGGGGATCACGATGTGGCCACCTGGAATTGAGAATTGTCTGAGAGTCCCTCTTAGCAGGGTTCCTGTGCACAAGTGGTGGGTCACTTAGCATGGGCTTGAAGGCCACAGGAGCTTTCTGGGCAATGTTTGGGTGCTGCTCTTTTCCCAGGGTGTTACCATTGAAGGCTTTAAGATGTGTCCCCCTCCTGACAGTTCTTTTGGTAGAAATTGCTGCTGCCAGTAATTTTCTACAAATATACCTCAGTGCCCTGTCCAGGAGCCTCCCTTAAAGCAGTTTTGGGGTTGGCTTGAGCTGAGCTGCCCTTCTGGGCTGACACAGCCAAGGAGTGGCCATGAAGTGCCACCAGACCTGCTCTGCTGTAGGGACAAGCTTCCCAGCAAAGGGGTGTAGTAGATGGATGGGGGCAGATATGCAGGACACGTATAAGACATTTAAGGCCAGTGCAGATGTTTGCAAAGTTCACCTTCCTAAGCCCTCCTTGCTCTACTCTTTTCATCAGATAATAGTTCTCAACTGCTGCTCTGAGACCTAATATATTTTCTATAATGCAGTGCACTTTAATACCTGATGTGCAATGGTCATACAGTCATAAATTGTACCCTTTCATGGAAAAGTTGTACCTTTTTTATGGAAAAAAAAACAAACCTGAGTTTGACTCATCTGTCTCTCTTTTTTTTGTGTTCATTTTCTCCATCCACCAGAATTTTTTAAGACATCAAAACAACAAAACAAATTACAACCTCGTCTGCGAGACCCTTCAGTTTTTGGACTGTATCTGTGGAAGCACCACAGGTGGGCTGGGCTTGTTGGGGCTTTACATCAATGAGAGGAACGTGGCTCTTGTCAACCAGACACTGGAAAGCTTGACCGAGTATTGCCAAGGTCCGTGCCATGAAAACCAGGTAGGGCTCAAGTAACTTCTGGATGCAGAAGAGTATCCTGCATGTGTGGTGTCTGGGGGCTTGGCACAAACCTTCCAGTGTGGCTAATAAACATAAATTCACTTCTCACTGCTGTGGCACCCAGGCTTTCGTAAGGCCTGAGCGATCCTTTTAAGTGAGAACTCAAACCAGACTCTTCCTGTAGTCTGTCTGCTTCCACTGAGGATTGCCAGTCCTTTTGGAGAGAGTTTAATGTTGTGTCCGTGGCTTAAACCTCACATTGTGAGACTGCATTTGGAACTGCATTGCAAGCACAGTCTTGTTTTCTTCATTTCCATACGTTTTGCCCTTGCTGGTGTTTATATGGGTTGCTAACTTTCCTTATTTCACGTATCTGTCACAAAACTGAAAATACCATCCTGCTACACCACCTAGCAGCATCTTTAATTATGATATCAGGAGTGAAATAAATGGAACTAAAGACCAGGCTTCTGATCTTCTGTGCCTTGCTCACTTCAGTCTTTTTAAGTCACATAGCTGTGACTTTTGCTAAGAGTCCCTTTGGTGCTGTGCTGAAGAAATATAGAGAGTTAAAGAATGTGGTTACACCTTGCCACATTTGATCTGAAGAGAACTGCAGGAAAGTTGTAACACTGGTTGAAACTGCAGAATTTTTGCTATGGATTATCAATGGGAAAATTGCAGTGGGTGAAATTACAGAAACAATCTCCTCTTATACTAGAAATAGCTGAAGAAATACATGCAGTATTAATACTTATTCGTTAATGTCCACAAATGAAATGGAATGGGCTGTGAGTGCCATTGCTGGTAATCAACTGCCTTTACTTAATACTTTAAAAACAAACAAATGAAAATCCTTTAGTAGGGTAAATTTTGAACAGTCATATTCAATCCACTTATGAATGGAAACACAACTGTTACAAAAAAATTACTACAGAACTGGAGATGAAAAGAATAACATTATAAGTCAATGTGTTCTCCAACAAATTTCCTTGAGGAACACTGATAGTGCAAGGGAATGATTAGTTACACTTCATTACTTAGACCCACCTGCTGGAAGTCGCTCAGAATTTGACTTATGCTTGTTCACACCAACTGCAGGTCTAGTTCCATGTATTTCAGAGGCAAATACTCAACACTCTCATTTTTATTTTTCCCTCTCTCTGTCTTCCTGGAAAACTTTTTCTTTCCTGTTGTCCTAAAAACCTGCTAGAAGACAAAAAATACCATAGACTTTTGTATAGCTGATACTTACAGTGTCTAGAAGGTCCAGGACTCTGGCTGTAAAGGCATCTGGGAAGTACTGTTGGCCATAAATAGAGTTTTGAATTCCATGTGCAGAATTCCATGTCTATCAAGAAAGACAGAGAGGGACTTTTTACAAGAGCATATAGTGACAGGACAAGGAGGAATGGATTCAAATTGACAGACAGTAGTTTTAGGGTAGATATTTGAAAAAAAATCCTCCCTGTGAGGGTGGGCAGGCCCTGGCACAGGCTGGGCAGAGAAGCTGTGGCTGCCCCATCCCTGGGAGTGTCCAAGGGCAGGTTGGATGGGGCTCTGAGCAACCTGGGCTAGTGGGAGGTGTCCCTGCCCATGGCAGGGGGTTGGAAGGAGATGATCTTTATTGTCCCTCCCAACCCAAACCATTCCATCATTCTGTGGAATGCCCCTTTGTGCAGGACACATCCAGGTGTCTGTAGAGAACCTTAGTCTTTGCAAACAGTTCATGCTAACACAGTGATATTAAAGCTGGTTGCTAAATGCAAATGAAGAGTTTGAATGTGGGAATTTGGTTGTGCCTACAGCCGAGCATGTCTCTTATGTCTGAGCCTGGCATGTGTGTTCAGCTGAATCTGGCAGTGCTCCTGTACCACTTAGTGCCAGACCCTGCATGATTTACTGGGAGCATATTTGGGCTTGCACTGTTTTTCCAGTGGTGTGTTTTCACTACTGTCACTGTTGGGGTCAGTTCTCTACTGCACAAGTCTCTCTCAGAAGTTCCTGTGGCATGTTTCGGGTTGCTCTGCTTTCACTGAAAGGTTCATTGTTGCTGCAAGATCTTCCAAATTCTGGGTCCTTCTTTTAGAAATTTGTTGATGTGCATATTTCTTCCCTCCCATTACCCCATCTCCCTCTTTTGCCCCCTCCTTCCCTCCCTCTCTCCCACCCCTGCCCCATTCCCTTCTCTTATTTTGCAGACTTGCATAGCCACCCATGAGTCTAATGGGATTGATATTATAATTGCACTCATCTTGAATGACATAAACCCCCTTGGCAAATACTGCATGGACTTGGTGCTCCAGCTGAAGGTACAGTATATGTAAATTTGTTTATTTGAATTTGAGAATAGAAGACATACCTATGTGAGAGCTCTAGGCAACCTGACATTTACTTAATCGTACCGTAGCATGATATACTCAGCAGCCTTTGAAAAGAGAAAAAACATTGCAAATGGGTTCAGCTCAGCTTCTGAATCCTTGTCAGACCCTCCACCACAGGCCTTTTGACCCACTGCTGTGTTTGGGAATATGCCCTGAGCTTTCTGTAAAGAAAATCCTATCCAACAGGCAGGACATGAGAATACTGTATTGTGGCTGTAAAATCTCTCTGGGTTGATAAATAGCAGCACTGTACAGGCATGTAGGGATTTTGGCATTCTCTCTACATACAGAACTCCTCAAAATTACTTGAGAAGGAGATGTTGTGAGAAAGAATAATACTTCAAATGACCCACAGTGTCAAATAGAGTTGAAAACAAGATTCAGGTAAATTGTATTTTATTTCCCTTCGCAGTGTCCTCTGAGGGGAGACACAAAGTGTAGAGTGTAAGGGCAAAGACTGGAGCAGGAGGGCCTGGAATGTATTTCTGTTCTGTGGAGGGCTGGATAGGCTCGTAGATAAGTTTCTCCTGCCATGCTGTACTGGCTGCCAAGCAGGGTAGAGTTTGTCCAGAAGGAGCCCTGGGTTTTGCCTTTTCTTGCCTTTCAGATTAAGTCTTTCCATTGCAGATGGTCTGTTTCCTCCCCAGACCAACAAATGCTTTGTGGTAGCTGCATTGCATCATATTGGCAATGTTATAGATGCCTAATTAAATAATTAATATAGCCATGTATCATGTACAATGACACTGAATCAACAGTGCTTTACATATGATTTTAATAACTGTAATTGTGTGTTTGAATGACAATGTAATTCAAGCCCCCCTCAAGCAAAACATTTTAAGCAGACATTTAACTTTGAACATGCAAACACTTCTTTTGAAGTCCAGATTTCAGTCTCTGTAAAGATGTGGCCACATTCACTCCAGTGGCACTTTGATTTGCCATTATCATGAAGTTAGCAAGTGCTTGTAGAACGTCTTTTCTGTGTGGTGACCAAAGCTGGGCTTCAGAGATACCTGAAAAGCTGCAAGGACCCTGGCCATGGGAGCTTTGTCTGTGCCTTAGTCTAGTTTCTTAAACAGCAAAAATGGAGGTGAATTATAGCAGAGGTTCAAACTGTGGCAATTAATTCTGATTTTATGGAATCACAGAGTCATTTGGCTTAGAAGGGACACCTTGAGGTCGCCTTGTCCAACCCCCCTGCTCAAGCAGGGTCAGCCTAGAACAGGTTTCCCAGGCCTGTGCCCAGTTGAATATCTCCACACAGCTGGAGAGTCCACAACCCATTTGGGCATCCTACTCCAGTGTTTGAGCACTCTCACCGTATCAAAGTGGTTTCTTGTGTTTAGATAGAATTTCATGGGGGTTTTATTCTGTCTCTTGCTCTCTCACTGGGCGCTGCTGACAGGGGTCTGGATCCCTCTTCTACGTCCCCTCCCATCAGGTATTTATACCCTGATAAGATCCCTCTAAGCCCTCTCTCCTCCAGGCTGAGCAGCCACACTTTCAGTGGCTCCTTGTATGAAAAATGCTCCATTCCCTTTAATCCTCTTTGTGGCTTTTTGCTGGATCGTTCCATTCAGGCCATGCCATCCTTGTACTGGGGAGCTTGAAACTGGACACATTGCCAGGCCAGATGTGATCTCGAGAAATTAGACCCAAATTAAGAAGTTGCTGGGTTTGATTTTGAGTGGCAACACATTGAAATAATAAAGCAGCAAGTAATTTTTAACATTGAGCCTCTGTCAGTGTTCACAGGCGACTTTGAAGTTGCAAACACATACATTTTGCAGTGAAAATACAGAATTCCAAGTATATAAGCCCATACATTTACACATACAAACAAGCTCAGACACTGTTTCCAGGGAACATTGTATGTTGAACTTACACACCCCCCAACCCAAGCAAAGGAACTGCAGAATTCTATTTTCCCATGCCATCTTCGTTCAGCCTGTTTTGCACATAGTTTTTGATGTGGTGTTTCATTACATCTTCATGGCATTGTATTTTCCAGTGGACTCCTGAATCACTGAGTGAGCAGGGTAGACAGTGCTCACTGGGTCCACACATGGTAAATGTTCTGTTCTGGCTCGTTTTATTTTGAATATGAGCCCCTGGCCTTCCTTAGTGACTCGTATTTCAGTATGACCACAGTATCTGCCACTCTGTACAGTGGCAGGATGAAGAGACATTGTGAGGCTGAGGGTAAAGAGAGTCTAATCCAAGTATCTTCCTGGTTTTCCTCACAGCACCTTATTCTTCTGAATCTAGTTGCTTCACTCATTCATTTATTTTTCCCAACATTTTTATGAGGAGACGAGATGACAACCCAGGTAAAAAGAAATGAAAGCCAGAAGCAGAACCTGAAAACTGATTTTTCAAAGTATTAATCTGTTATGAAGAATGTTGTGCTGTATTTTCCAAGTAACGAACCTCTTTTCCTCATTGATATCTGGGATTGGCAATCAGATCCTAGGGTCTCAAAGCATGCAGAAAATGAGGAATAAATAATCAAATGACCATCTCAGTGTCAGGTGCTGAGTGACTGGAGAGAAACATCCTGGAGGGTGTGCCTGCCTGTGTGATTCTAGGCCATGGCATGTCACTTCTGCTGAGTCAGTAGCAAGAAGCTGGATGTTGATGACACAAAGCCCTACCCATGCTCTGCCTTTCCCCATTTCCTGGGAGCTGCAGCAGGCTTCTCTCCATCCCCAGGGTTGTCTGCACTGGGAAATAGCTTCAAAGTCCCATGAGTGAGCAGACTGATGCCTTCCTCCACCATCTCCTCCCCTTCTTTCTCGAGCCATCTGGTACCTGTCATGTTCCCTTCCCTCCTCCTCGCCTTGAGATCCCACCAGTGCTACCACACCTGACTTGGTCACCAAGACTGCAGCAGAAAAGGAAGCATCCTGCTCTTAGGATTCCTGTGAGGAATTCTGTGCCCACCAAGAAGAAGCTCGGTGGGCTTTTAGCTGTGAAACCTGCGTGTTTCTGCAATATGGTGCTCAAATTGTGATTTAAGAAACACTTTTGGGTTGGACAAATTTGGCTGGGTTTCCCTGGGCACCACAACTTGAGTGTGGTTGTTATGTTGGCCTCTAGTGCTCCGTTTTTTCAGCTCTGCTATCAAAACTTGGACGTACAAAGGCTGCTTAAAACACAAGTTGCATGAACACATGGAGAACAACATCTTTCTTTTTGCCTCAGTCCCAAAAGCAGCTGAGCCCTTTTCCTCTGAAACTGCCTGTGCCAATTGTCCCTTGCTGAGAGGAATTTTGGGTTGAATTGCCGGTGTCTGGCAATGAGCAGCTGAGAATGAAGCTGTGTGGTGGGTTGGGAATTTTCCTGGCCCCTACCTGTTACCTTGGGACTTCTGTCTGCTTCCCAGTGCTCCAACAGCTCAATCTATAATAGGGGATGATGAGGGGATGCTGTGGCAGGTGAACCAAGGCCATCCTGCTCTGCCAGAAAGCAGTCAGACCTCCAAATCCATTCTTCCTCCCCTCTTCACGACTGATTTAACTGGAAGGCAGACAGGTCTCTGAAGTCTGAGGCTACTGCTGCTACAGCCCCTGCTGTTTAATCCTCAGGAGAGGTCTCAGTGAAAAGCAGCCAGCTGACAAAGAAGGTTGTCTTTATATGTTCCCCCAGGAATATTTGGGAGTGAAACAAAATTCCAGGAATGTATGAAAACAGTTTATTTTCCAGCCCTTCAAATAATAACTGGTTGGACCTGCCCGATTGGCAAAGGCTTTTGTGTGATATGTTTTGTAATTGCCTCTGTTGATTCTTGTTTTTATAGAAAGCCATGGCAAAAATTGCTAGTTGGGCAATAAAGGAAGTAAATGGAATTTCATTTCTTGTTCACAGTCTACAGCAAGGCTCTGTATTTAAGTCACATATTTTTTGGTGTTTAAAATGCTTCTTCCAATACAGAGTTAGTAAGTCTTACAGTATGCTTATATTAAAAACGGGGGGAAAAAAAACCCTATTAAATATGCCAGTAAAATAAAAGTTGCAAGTGGTTTAAAATTTCTCCACTAAAAAAGTGGTCCTCATAATCTCAATTAAAACAAATGCAAGGGCCATTAATCCATGAAAGAGATTTAAAATTTGCATTAACTTGGTTTTGTATCTCTAGAACAATGCCTCCAAGCTTTTGCTGGCTATTATGGAAAGCAGGCAAGACAGCGAGAACGCGGAAAGAATCCTTTTCAACATGAGACCAAGAGAACTGGTGAGAAAACTTGTGAATATTCATAAATCATTTGGCTGGGGGGGGGAGGGGGGGTTGGGAAATAAAAATAATCTGTCATTAAAACATTTTTAAAATGATCTGCATCTCAGCTGAAAAGTGTTGGCAGCGTATGGTGGCACAAAGTATCAGGATCGTACTAATTCACAAGAAGTACTTTAAAAGGATCAAGCGTGCATGATTTCAGTCTTTACGACTTCATTATTTTTATCCGTTCCAAGCACTTTTCTGTAATTGTTTCCTAACTAAATTATCATACTCTGGTAGACTGTCTCCAAGTACAGTTTGTCAGGGGCTGGCAAATGAGGCTCGTGGAGTTTGTGAAACGGTGCGAACAGAAACGTGTGTGCAGACGTAGGGTATATATATAATAAACGTATGTTATACATATGTCTCGTGAACAAAGGGAGTTACAAACGGTTGTTGCTGCGTTTTGGAACAACCCTGATGTTTGTGTGGATCTCCAGGAACTTCAAATGGGTTGGAAATCTGGAGGAATTGTCCCCAGTCCAACTGGCTGCGTAGCAGCAGTAACTGAGAGATCTGTGTTTGCGCACAGCGTTCTTTTCCTTTGCTTCGTGGATTTCATCTCTCCCCGTTGGGTTTGTGTTCAAGGTGGATGTGATGAAGAATGCGTATAACCAAGGCCTTGACTGTGACCACGAGGAGGAGAACGGGGATGATGGCATCTCCCCCAAAGATGTTGGCCATAATATCTATATTTTGGCACATCAGGTATGTTTTGTTGCTTCGTGTGAACGCTCCAGGGAAGTGTTATGTGGTTAAACTCCAGGTTGTCATGAGTGGAGTGATGCCCTTCACTTGTAAGAGAGAAGTAACCAGGTGTTTGTTGATATAAACCAGCCATTTAACAAAGTTGGTAGTAAATGTGGCAGTGGTTTAACAAGGTTCAAAGGCAAGGTACACTCAGTAATTTACTGCATACAGGACAGGCTCAGACAAAACTGGCAGGGAGACCCTCCTGTGAGTCAGGAGGTTCAGAAAGGGCCCCCTTGCATTCCAAGCTCCTTTCAGAGGGGAAATTAGGTGAGGCTGGATCCAGACTGAGTCCCAGACTTGGTCACTGGTTTCTGTCTAAAGGATTATATGTGCACAATCATTCCTTTATATCACTTTGCTAAGATTTCAGACTTCATCATGCTATCAATCAACTACCAAGTGAAATCTGTCCTGTAAGGAATCTCTCAGCCTCGAGGAGTGGCCTTGAGAGGGGTCCCTACTCCAGGGAAGATCCTGTATCTGTGGGTACCCAGTGGGGCTTGGTAGGCTCTATTTGTGTGAAATAACAATGTAGAGCAAACCAGTTACTGGCCACTTAGCTTTGTCTTCTTTGAACATTAACAGCTCATTTGTATCTATCACATCATAAATCATGTTATCATTACGGGTGTATTTTAAGTAGGAGCTTCAGTTTTGATAGCAAGTGAACTTGAATTAAGAAGATCCCTATTATTTTAGATTTAGTTTGGCAATAAGAATAATTGGGCCTTTTCGCTGCTGTCTCCTTCAGAATTCCCTTCCCTCCACTACAGAATTATGCTGTAGTGCCCTCAAGCTTTTTCTGATCACTTTTTCTTCTCTGCTGGTAAAGGTAGAATGTACAATGAAAGTTTTTACCTAATGGGCTATTTATTCTTCAGAGCAGTTAGTGTCAAAAATAGTTTATCTTTCAGTTATGTTAAGAGTATTGAAAAGAATTTTTTAATTAAAAAATATTTCATGATTATATCATAAATGACAGGATTTTGTACTGCATGTAAGGGCCAAATTTTTAAAAAGTGCTTTTACTAAGTAAGAAGAAATTAACAGCTGAGGGTAGGGAGTTCTCTTTATTCATTATGTTTGTTAAGTGTTGTTAAGAATTGAATACTCAATGAGAAAAAAAAGGAAAGAAAGCAATCTATAGCTACAGTAGTATTATGCAATGTTTCTTTCAAGCAAGGATTGCAAAAACAGTTACTGAGTTATGCTCATGTGTTTGCAGCACATTTAAATAAGTAACTACTGTTATTATGTCAATGTCATTGTGGTTGACCATGTTCCACTCTTGTGCTGTGTGTGGGACTGTACATGAGATACCCATGGAAGATGATACTATTTTTAGAAAGCATCTGTAGCTCCTTACCTTGCATGGCTATTTACTCCTTGTCTGAATGCTTGTAATGAAAATTTAAATGCCTGCCAAGTCGAAATGTTGGTATTTTTTGCCCACGGTTTGTGTTAAATGACTTCACGGGGTCTGTGACATGGACAATATGGTTTGGGGGAGTAGAATATCGGCCCAAAACCACATATGAAGTGACTGCTGGGGTCATTTCATGGAAGTAGTCACTACCAAGGGTACACTGGCTAGCAGAGGTGTAGATTAATCTCTCTGCCTAGATATGTATTCAAGGTGCTGGGGGGGTCCATGATGCCACTCCACAGCTATTCCTGATCCATAGTCAGCATTTTGGTTGCGTAAGGATGGATATTTTTGCAGCAATTTACTGAGCTCCTTCCTGTTCTGTAAAATTAAATGTCATGACTGGCTCTGTAGGCTGTAAAAATATCCATCTCTTTTCTTTTTTTTTTTAAAAAAAAAAAGAAAAGGACTGTTTTCTTTTTCTTGCATTTCTGTAACTCAGTATGTGTGTTTACAATAGCTTTGCACCCATGTCAAGCCCCATATCAAAACAAAGCGATGGAAGGGCAGGCAATTTGGGGCCTTTCTCTGTCCTTTGCTAATGAAAAGTCAGAATTTTTGGCACAGGCCTGCTGATCTTCGACCCCAAACTCTTTCCATGTGTGCCCTTTGGCTCGCCCTGGGATGGGCAGGATACGAGCGCAGTCCCTCCTCAGTAAGGCCATTGTTGCCGGGTTCCTTTGCTGGCTTCTCTCTCCAAACATCCTCTGCTTTGCTGTGTCACAGTGGCTTTTTGGTGCCTGGGCCTTCTGCTTGGCTTAGCTGACCTGATTTACATCCTATTTCTCTGCTGTCACAGTTCATCTGACTTACCTTCTTTTCTACAACCAGTGTGGCTCTTCAGTCACTTTCCTGACACTTCCCTGTGACCACTTGCAGCTTTTTGGTCCCTCTGTAATAGCAGAATCAAGACCAAGAGTTCCTCTTTTTGCTGTTCCAGCCCTCAAACACAGACAGTTTATTTTGGGGAGCTCAGACTTTCAGTTTTTGTCGTTGTGCTCTTCAGGGCAATGGTGGGTTCTGCATTTTGCCACCACTGCATCCTTCCTTGCCCTTCCTGTGGTTGATTTTACCAGCAGCAAAAGGCATTCTGGTAAATGTTTGACCCACGGTACATAGAAAGTTATACAGATGTCACAAGCAAGGCTGAGATTTCTGTTAGTAAATCTTTACAGCCTGTCAAGCCCTATGTAAGCACACATGTGTAAGCACATGTGCACACACAGAGGTGGCACAGCAGCCGTGTCATGCTGGTAATCACAAGCCTTCCACATGTTTCTCTGTCCTCTCTTTCCTTTCCTTGAGTTCTTGGTGTTCCTCCAGCCTGCCACGTGCTGTAGGCGTGCTGCTTCCCCTGCACTGACCCCAGGCTGCCCAGACACTGCTGCTCCTCGCTTTTCCTGTCCTGGCTACTATGAGCAGAGAGGAGAAGGGAGTGCCACTGAGAGAAAGCAGAACTGAGTCGTCTGCAGGGAACTACCCTGGCTTTGTGGGGCAGGGGCTCCATCCAGGCGTGGCTCTTCTGCGTGGAGGTCACATCCTGGAAAAATGAGCCTATTATTGCTAGACAGAAAGGACTCTCAATTCCCTTGCAAACCCACCGAGGAGATTGTATTTTCTTTGTCTAATTCAAGTGTCATGCTCAGAGCCAAGCCTTGGTCCTGACAGTGCTGATTTCTAGTCTCAGGTGAATGCCAGTGGTGTTGTGGACAGTTCCATCACCGCTTGTGCCTCTTCTCTTTGAACCTCAGTCAATCGGTGTGGTGTTTTTACTGCTGTCCTTTCAAGAGGTCATGTTAAAGCAGGTCACACTTTGTTTTGCAAAGTCAGTAAGGATGTCCATGAAGAGACATCATCTTGATGTGATGCCCATGTAGAGATTTACAAAAGCTTTTGACACAGTAGCACAAAAAGACTTCCATCCTTAATTCTTATAAGCAGAAGCATCGGTGTAGGCGAGGCAAGTTTTTAAATGGCCACCCAGAAAAAAAAAGAAGTAACAGGCTAAAGAAGTCCTCTGGCATTTCAGAACTTGCTATCTCCGAGTTATAACAAAGTATTTCAGAAGTTTGTAATCTAAAAAATACCTCATTGGACTTAGCAGTGTTTCTGTGGGGTTGGTTCCCAGTCCCTTTGCATTAGCTATGAAGTAAGATAAGGCACTGGCTACAACCCCAGGCTGCTGTAGTTTGTATGCATGTATATATGTGCTTCTGTCAACAGCAAAGACTTGGGAGTGTTTCTCTGTGCCTTTCAACTAGGTGCAAACTGTCTAAATCAGGCACGAAGCCCAGGCTATTCCACTGTACCTTTCAGCTTTATTCATGAGGGTCACAGGAACGTGAAATAACTTTGCATAGCTTCTCTCAGCTTGCAGCGTGGCAGGAGTGCACTTTGCTCTGCCTGCAGAGCTGTGTGCACGTGTCCTTGAGCTAGAAGGATGTGAGTGGGTAAGGACTAAGGGGGCAAACTGTAATGCTGTAGCAAAATATTCACATTTTCAATGCCCTGTGAATTCCTCCATCTGGTTCCCAAAGCTGCTGCAAGGTGTAGGGCTACTGACCCTTCCATGATGCGTGTTCTGTGGTCCCAGAGCAGCATTTAAGTGTATGTTTAAGTGCATTACTGGAGAAGGGAGCATGGGTCTTGGAATGCCATGATACCCTTGTCACCTCCAGGTAAATAGAAGGTTGTTTGGGTTTTTTTGGTTTTTATAAGATGAAGCTAAAATATTATTTGAATCCCAACAGAGCACCAAAACTACTTCTATCTGTAAAATTTCCTGATGCCACCGAGATTTAATGAAAAATCATTTCCTCCATCCCGTAAGGTTAGAAAAATTGACACTGCCTGTTATCAGTGCAGCTATACAGCATAAATGAACACAAGTTTGAACCAGACTGTCTTCTGACAGACTAACACAGCTGGAAGTGTCCATCCATTTGTAAGTTCCTAAAATAAACCAAGGAAAAAGAAGTAGGTTTGCTGTAAGGTTCTTGCTGCAGGTACTACTGAGCAGCAATTGGGCATCACGAGTAAGTCATACACCTTCCTCTCTGGTGCTAATTTTAAATGGACTGAGCAAAATAAGTCCTTCAGCCTTATGTATTTGTTAATATATTCATAACAGAATCAAGATTTCTTCCTCAAACCTGGCCAGCTTTATCAAACTAATGTCCTAGCACCATGGTTACTTCATTCAGTATATTGCTTCTTAGTGTAGACACATGAAGAGCATTTGCTGTCTGGGCAATTAAAATGGTAATAATTGATGGCATGGATTTAAACTTTGGGAGTAGGGATACACTACCAGCTATTTTTTTAGAAGTTACTGGGTTTTATATTTGATATAGGACTGACTTGGATGTGATACATTCATTAAGGAGAAGCTAAAGTCAGTTTTTAAAAAAATAGCTATCTGAATATGAAATGCCCTAAGAAGCACAAAGCCATTTGTTTATGTGGCTCTCTGTTTAGTGTGTCTTTCTGTAGCTTTCATCAGATTTGAGAACACCTAGGGCAGGGACCACCTTTATTTTCCACGTCAATGCTGTGCCTAGAACTGCATGATTCTGGGACTCTTACATGCCCCAGCAGAACAAAGAAATAACAACAATAATAGTGGTTTCAGCTTTTTTTTTTAAAGCATTAATCTTCCTTTTTATAGGATTTTGGAGCAGTGAAGAGCTTTCCTTAATTTTGTTTCCTAAATAAAGTAGGTGGTATTACCTGGTGTTCCAGGTGAAGACACCAAGCCAGATGCAGGTACAGACAGCAAGCCCTGAGCTGTCACGGGGAGCAAATATGGCCTGTCTGATGCCCAGTGCTTTGCTTCACCTGCTGCACTGGCTTTCCTCCCATGCTCACTGGATCCCAGCTACTTAACTAATGAGGAAAATTGGCCTTTATTGGGTGGTACAGCTGAGAAGTGCATATTCACCGAGCACTTCTGTGCTCCAGAAGTCTTTTAAAGGGGCGTGCTAATGTGCGTTTTTCAAATAAACTTTCCTGTGCTGCTCCTGTTAGGGATTGCAAAGGCCAGAAGAGCTTTCATAGGATAATGGGTACAAATGTGTGTGAGGGAGGTATTGTCAGGCTAAAGTGTTTGTTTTGTGGGTAGCTATTTTTGGTGGTGCAATTTGGAGCAGCTCCTGGATTTCCTTTACTTTGCTGTATTTTAGCCCTTAGACAGATGAACTTAGACCTTGGTACTCCTTTGAGTTTTCGTGTGTGTGTGTATGTATAAAATAAAACACAATTGTTAGAACATATACTATAGGGTAAATGTGGATTCTTGTACTCATCCACTTGTTTGGACCTGCATATAATTCAGGCAAGGCCTTGCATAAAGTGGTGGGTGCAATTCTTCCATGGTTTAATGTGTGAGGGAACAAGAACACTGTAAATGTGGCCCTCCAAATGTGGAATGGGATGGCTGTGTGGGACTTTTCCTTTGGGGTGAGAATCCAAAGCTTTCTGAACTGGATGGGCTGTCTCAGGCTGACAAAACAGCATTCTGCTTGATTGTGATTGTGGTCAGGTGTAAATACATGGTGAAAATTCACCAATTAAAAAGAAATGTTGATAAAGAAAGCAGAAATTATTTAGCCAGTAACGTGCATTGACCAGCACCTTCTCTAAGACACAGCAAGGGAGCATCTGAAAGGAAATTTAGGACAGGGAGCTGCTGGAACCAGTTAGAACCCCCAGCAGTGTGCAGTGGGCATGAACTGGCTGAAACAATAATATCATGTTTCTACCATGGAAATAAGATGAACAGACACCAAAGAGGAAAAATCTTGCAAGACCTTCACCCTTGATAGTGGTGTTGCCTTTACTGGCCTGTAACACTGACCTGAAAGAAATCTCCCTGTCCCTGTGGGAGCTGGGAGTTCCCAGGGCATTTTGCTCCAAAAGATAGGCTTGTCCTCATCCAGTTGGGAAGCAGCTTTCAGCTCCAGCAAGGATCCTCCTGGGGACTGCACTGAATTTCTTTAAGCTTGCTGACTTCCTTCTGTCCATCTTCTGCCTCAGGTAGATGTGTTGCTCAGGAACAGAGCTGTGACCCGTGAGTCCCATAAATTTATGACATTAGGTTGTGCTTGGGTTCTGCAGACAAACATTTTGAGCTGATTCTGTTTTGTCAGCTAAATGTCTTGGTTCATTTAATTTTACACATCTCTGACCGGTACACTCTTCTAAAAAAGTGTGTCTCATACACTTTTGTTTAGTGTATGAGAATAGTATTTTAGAACAAAGACCCAAATATAAAAAAGTCTGAACTTCTCTGGTGTAAATAGATTTACTGGAACAGAATCACTGGTTAGATTGAGTGAAATTATAGACTGGTCACATTTTGTGTAGCAATGACCACTGTCAAATTTTGCAGCTGATGTGAACAAGAAGCAATTGGCAGGTATTGTTGGAGATTGTTCTTCCCAAGCACCAGATGGCAAATGGAGAAAAGTACTGTACACTTAAATAAATAGGACCACCTTTTGAGGTCAGAAGATGATTGAATTTATCCTGTAGGATAAACCTGTTCTTTAGGATGAATAGCTGTGAGTTTGTGCAATAAGGATGCTCTCTTTCTGCAATTTTTTAAGCTAAAGGATGTCATTTTTTGCAAGGCTATGCTGAGGTTTGCAGTTTTTTGGGGGGCTTTTTTGTGTTTGTTGCTCTCTCCTTAAGCGAAGCTCTTGCTGATAGCAGTGCCAAAACAAGGGGCTAATGGGAACCAGTCCCAGGAACTGTGACTGTCAGGGGACTCGTATCCTTGGCTGCCAGACCTGAAACTTCTCATGGAACTTTTATGCTCCACATGTTGTTCTGTAGTTATCATCCTGATGAGACAGGCTATGGCATCAAAATGACACGGGCTAATTAAATGTCAGCAGAATGAGAATCAGTTTGCAAGGCTTTTACACTGAGGTTGCCAAGGCTGAAACAGGAGCCGGTGATGCACTTCACCCTCCTTGAGGCTCATTAGGATGGTATATAAAACTCCATGTTCGGCCAGCTGCACTATAGGGAGACACTATGGAGGTTGCCACCAGGGCTTGACACTAATGAGCACCTGAAAGATTAAACAAAGTCTGTGGCTGGTGTAAGGTCTCAGGTTAAAACCTTGGCAACTTGTCCTTCGATGTTTTCTTTGCCTCCTGCTTGTCCTAGGAGTGTTCACCTCAGAATCCTGGTCTGACTTTGATAGGGATCTTCTTGGGATCCTCTGTTTTCCATCTGGTGTCCTGTTGACTTAGGGCTGCTAAGAGCTGCTAGGATTGTAGGCTGGGCCACAAAAGCCTGAGCCTATTTTGAATTTTCTGGTTCTGCTTCTCTAGAATAAGATGAAGTGTCTATTATATGTACATGTGTGATTTATTATATGTGATGTTAATGAGCAATATATCCTGTTTGACTGTTGCGACCGTGCATTTCACTAGTGCACAGGTGGCCTTAATATTTCTGCTTTGTGGGTTTCTTCTTCTATCTCTAACTTCTGTAATCCTTGTGTTTTGTGGTTTATGAGATTTTTTTTGTTATTGGGAAATATGTTGTATTGGTGTCGGGGCCCAAACGTTACACCAGAAGAAATATCCTTTCTTTGTCAAATGTCTGCATTGTGAAATCTTCACATTAGTCTGTGGTTTTACTCTGAAAATTGGCTGTGGGACAATGAAACAAATACTGTTTAAGACATTCTCTGCTCTCAGGCTCTGTTTGCAGCCCTGTACTAGCGATACCCATACTACCTTTCTGTTGCTGCCTGCTTGGGCTGAGTGACTTTAGTCCTCCTTTGGTTCTCTATCACCAGTGAGGGAGTTCCTCAGCTTCCCACTTGGAGAATGGGTCTTCATTTAGCCACAGCCACAGCTGGCCTGTGTGGGAATGCCCCCACTGGAAAGCAATACTGATTTATGCTAGTGGAGCACTTGACCTGTTGCCCTCAAATGGTGCTCTCACCCTAGAGCTGCCTGCTTGTGTTTGGCACGCACAGACTTCATTCAGAGTGATGATGGATGGGTGAAAAATAAAGGATGGCCTGACTTAAAACTCTGCTATTGAATTTCCTCAGAGAAGCGTTGTGTGGAATTAAAAAATGGTTTTACTAGTAAACCGAGCAAGCTGAGTGCAGAAGCCACTGGGAGGCAATAAATGTGGCTCTTTCCAAGGGCACTCTTCAAAGCAGGCTGCACTTGCAGTCACCCTCAATTGCTCCATGTCCTTACTGCCTGCTCAGAAATGTGTGTCATGTAGCTGCTTACTTTGTTCAGACTCTGCAACAAACTCCCCTTTATTTTGGAAGTTGACAAAGTGTTGAGTTTTTGCTCTGGGGACAGAGCTGGGGCTTTTCCATTAGAGGTGGCCATCAAATGATGCAAAATGCTTTTTTTCTTGTATCTTAAGCACAACTAAACCACTTCAGTCTAAGCTGGGAGGAACGTGCTCTGTTTGTTTTGAGGGAAAGTGAGGGTAACCTTGGAAATATCATGGAAGTGAAGTCTGGTCTCACTTAATAGTATCACAGCAGTTCTAATAGGCCTCAGATATTTGCATTGTGCAATCCTACACCTTAATTAAAACTGGGGGGGGACATCTTCTCCAACAAAGACATACTTTTTTATGTTCAATAGTCACTGAAGTAATTACAGGTTAACAAAAATAAAGAGCATTAAACAGAATGTCAAAATATGCCTGTTCCTCACAGTTGCTGCGTTTTAACTCTCATCTCCTCTGATGTCATAATTTAATTAGGTATCTCAGCCATCACAGAGTTTTCCAGACAAGATCTGAATTCGTAATCTGCAAATTGGCAGAGCTCAGTTGCCATCCTCGTATTTCACTTGTTTAACACAGTGCAGAAAATGAGGTCCACCTTGCACTTCTTCTGAGGCAGCTTTATGAGGTACTGAATAAAAGTGTCCAGCTGTGAAATTCAGTTTTAACAGCTGATTATGCTTTTCTGCCCCAAAAGTGAGGTGATCAGTTACTTATGATCACCTTCAGACCTGCACGCGGATAAGCATCCAATCAGCCCAGCGTTACAAGGAAGAGTTTCTCTGCCTTTTTGCACGGGCAGGGATTTTTCAGAGTTTGGTTTACAAATGATGTAGCCTTAAATGAACTTGGTCTTTCCAGCCTCTTCTTTTTTTGAGTCTGCAGAACACCCTTCAGCTGCTGGTTGGTTGTGTGTAAAGCAGCCTTAGTTGGGAACGTCTGATGAGGAGGGAGAGGAGATTTTGACCCTTTGGCTCTCCCACCAGGAGCTGTTACTTCACAGGTGCCAGGTGAAAGTGCTCTCCTGAGGACAATAGCCATAACACAGGGTTGGAAAAAGCAACTCATCGTTTCAGTTTCTCTTCTCTCTGTTCCTATGTTCCTAATTTTTGTTTTTTAGGGATGCTTTGCTCTGCTAATTGGACAGGGAGGCAGAGGCTCAACAGCGTGGTTGAAAATGCTGGAATATCTCACTGCTGTAATTGTTTGAAGGAAGACATCTCTCAGTTCGTGTTCCTCTCCACACTTGCACACTGCCCTGTTTTGTACCCCACAAAGTACAGACATCAGGTCCCAGCATATATTAGGAAATCCACGTCTTTTGTGAATTTGGTAGCTTGCAGTTTCAGCAGTTTACTTGCTATTTTAGTCTCATACGTTTTTGGCTCTGAATGAGCAAGTTGTGCTTTCCTAAGTGTTGAAAAGGTGGGATGCTGACAGGAGTGGGCAGGAACAGACTTCTTACTTTGCCATTGCTGTAACAACCAACATGATCACATAATGGCCACACTCAAGCATTCAAACCATGGAGGCTGAGACCGAGTTGCAGCTGAGGACTTGAGCCTCTGCAATGCTCTTCAATGAAGGCTAGGAGGTGGCTTATCCCAGACTCTTCAGGGTGTCCTATGGCCTCTCCCAGGTCATACATACACCTGGCAGGTGCTGGGTGGTGAAATGCATCCAGCTGAAGGGGTCACAGCTATGGCACTGAACTGCAAATGCAGGAGATGAGGGTGGGAAAACACAAGGAGGGAGCCAGCAGGGTGGGTCTCACGTTTCAGGTCAGAGACTGAGCTCCTTTCCACATAATTTAGGTAGACCTTGAAGAAAAGGATGAGCCCATTCTGGAAGCATCAACCCATGAGATACTTTCTGGTCTGCTCCTGGTGCCAGAGGAAGGGAGCTTGGCTGCCAGTCAACGTCTTCTAATGCTATGGCTTACACAAGGAAGTGTGTCCATACTTAAAGGCTTACAACGGTGATTCCCCTCACCACATTGCCCCCAAATGAAGGGTCAAGAGCAGTTCCTTGTTTCGTTTGTTTATCAGCCTTGCTTTGCTTTAGAAGCCACATATCAGACAGAAGTAGACAGCTGTTTGGCAGAGAATCATGTTCAGAAGAGAAGGGAAACATAGAAAGTGAAGAGCTTGGTAGCTGAAGGATTTTGAGTTCCTGAAAGGGGCGTGGCTTTCCCAGCTCTCCTGCCTCAAGGTGTATGTGTGCATTTGGTGTGCATACAGAGTGCTGGGGGCTTTCAGAGGTGAACAGTTCTCCTGCTGTGTGGGTTTGGGACTCATAGACACAAATCTCAGACTGTGACCATACAATGTTGGTGATCAATGTTTTATCTGCCTTTCACTGGAGTTGCATTTTGGTTGGGATCTTCTTCCGTGTTGTGCTGTGAAAAAGACCAGTTGCATTAACTCTGCTCTCCTCTTCTCCCTTTTCCATTAAACTTTCTTATTGCGCTTCTATAATCATGTGTGACACTTCCATCATCTTATTTCCTTCCATCCTGTACCCTCCAAAACTTTGCTCACAGGAATGACAGGAGACAGCCTACAAGGGCAGTTGTGTCATCCTGGTGGAATATTTCTGGATTGCACAGTGCTGTCCCCATTCTGTGTACACCAAAACCCAAATGTGGCCGGGGTGTGCTTTGAGCTGGTTTGATTCAAGCAGGCACAGCTGCCCATGACACTTCACACTTAGCCTGCAGAGATGTTTCACATACACCCACCTCAAATTAACTTTGGTTGGTTGCAACATCTTTTATCTGCCCTGAACTTTCGCCACACACACGCACTTTATATTTTATTTTATTTACAAGTAAAAGAAATTACAAAGAAGGCAAGTGGAAGTAAAACTCACTGAAATATTAGCAAGCCATTTTGTCTTCTGCTGGTTTTCCTCAGGGAAAAAAGAACAGCAAACCCACAACAAAAATAGCAGTAAAGTTACTAAGGGGGGGCTGCAAACATAATCAGTTAACTGCGGTGGTTTCTCTTATGTGATAATATTGAGGTGTTTTATTTCTGCGTTCCCTGTGAGGTAGATCACCATTATCCACGGTCTGTAGTGTGCACCACGTGGAGGCTGGGGAGGAGGGCTGGTGTCTCAGAGGTTACCTGAGGCCATGGGAGACCCAGCAGCAGAATCCAAAGCCTCTGGACCACCCAGGGGCCGGCTCACGTACCACAGGCCATCAGGGAAAGATTAACTCTAAAGCCTTTTGGTTGCTCGCTACGGTGTAATCAGCTAAATGAAATCAATGAATACTTGATTTGAGAGTCTCCCATCGCTCCATCCCCGCTGTTCCCAATGTTTGTTAACAGATTGCTTTGTGGGAGAGTGCAAAGGTACCGCTCTATAAAACCGTAATGACTTCTGGAAGGCAACTTGCCCTGCGTATTGCAGAAGGCACCGTTCAGTTTTGATTGGAACGTGGGGAGTTGAGACGTTGTTATTGCTCTTAGTACAGCCAGTTGGAATAAAAATTTCTGCTCAGTTATGGGTTAGGATGACATTTCCTTTTCCCTTGCTTTCTCTCTCTCTCTCTCTCCTTGTTTACCGATGGATCAGGAATGTTCTCACTTGGCCAGGGTAGGGAACTGGTATGTGGGAAGGTCCTGGCACGTCGAGGAAGAGGATCTCATTTTCTGCCTCCTATCCTCCCGTGTCTTTTCACCCATCCTGTTTGCTGCTCCCCTGACTTTGGCTTTGCTGCTGTTTCTCGGCCCTTGGGGTTTTTCTTGTCAGTCCCCAGGCATCTTTTTTATCCTTTCCCGCTCTCTAAGCAGAAAATGAAACGTTCAGTGAGATGCCTGGGTTATCCCCCTGTGAGGGGGTTGGTGGTGCCAGATCTCACACTGCCTGGCTCCAGGAGCCAAAGGGACCAAAGAGAAAACAGAGGAGGAGATTTCAGCGGTAAATGAGCCCCAGCTGCACAAGTCTGTTTGCACAGCAAGGTGAAACTCATCTGAGCAGATGCAATTATTCTCCTGCTGCTGCTGCAAGTTACATTTTGCCTCATTTCTCCCTGGTGAAAGAGCACTGCCCTTTGGGCTGGCAGCCCACCCTGCAGGATGTGTGGTTACTGCACACCCCATCCCTAGTTCTGACCCCAAAACAAGCCCCAGTGCCCAGCACCCCCAGTGCCCTGCCCCTGCCAGGTGTGCCAGGTATCTCCCCATCACTGACAGCCTCACTGCTGCCTTACAGCTGTGAGAAGAAACTTGAGAGAACTGTTAACAAGGATAATAGTTTTTTAAAGAATATTTTTTAGATGTTCATGATACTTCTCAATGTTTTAAGGCATGGGAGTTCTTTGTGTCTTTATTTCTACATCTCAGCCAGTTATCCAGTGCTTTTCGTAATATTCCATCAACCTTTTTCAGGAAATCAGTTTAACATGCTTCATGCTTTGCCCTGGGAACCAACTCTTCCATGAAAACCCTAATTGCCTACAGGACACTAAGCCTCACTTATTTACATCCCTTTGTACCATTCTAGTCATAAAAATGCCCAGGTCAGGCAGTTTTAAAATGCTGGGGAGTGAAACAGATCTCTCAGAATTCTGGGGTCTTTAACCTGCTGCTTCTAGCTTGTGTTTCTTGTACTGCTGTCTTTTTTAGGGCTTCAGCAAAGCCTGGGGTAAAGTGGAGAATAACTTTTCCTTTTCACAGAAATGTTTCCATATGCACACATTTACATACACACACATGTATTTTGGCAGACTAATCTACTATCCCAGGTCAGTGAGTTAATGACAGGCTGATGAAAAGAATGTTCAAACCTTTAAATCCCTTTTTCTTTTGAGAACATTTAAATAACTTCTTTTTTCTTTTTTTTTTTTTTTTTGTCCAAGGTAATCTTGACTTTAAAACAAAAGACCTGCAGGAAACCCATATATTGTTAATTGCAAAAGCTGGGTCTGCTGTGATTTTCCACACTGCTGATCAGATGTGGCATCCCAGATGAGTAGCAGATCTGATTTTACAATCATGTTGTGTCAGGAGTTTAGTCTGAGTGTTACTTGTAATTCTGTCATTTATCTCTACTGTTTCTTTATTAATGTCTTTAGTGTTCTTGGTCTGTCCTCAATCTTTCACATTTTGTACTGAGGCTTTATTACAGTGTTTTCCACATTTTTTAAGTAAAAATCTTTCAAGATGAACAACAGTCCTTCCTCAGGGGCTGACTGAAAGCCAAATGATCTTTATTCATATAGCTATTGCCTTAAACATCCCCTCTTTGGAAATCAGTGTTCCATTATATGGTATTGCTTCCTTGTCCCCACATTCTTTGATGAGTAGTAAAATATAGTGTTGACATCTAAAATATTGTCACTGGCATGGCTGATGGGTGAGTGAGAGAGTTTTCTCCTCAAAGTGATTTTTTCTGGGAGTCTTTGCAAATTCAGGCTCTAGTGATGGTTATTTTTTAAAATTTTTTTTGTATCAGTTACACTTGGTGTGCATTTTTGAGATGCATTTTTGAGCTTTGCTTTGCAAACATCCATGGGGGGGCAGTTCTTTTCATTACAGTTGCTATTGGCCATATCCACGTGGTGTTTTGTCCCCCAAGTACCCCAAAAGATTCGTGATATAACACAGGTGTTCAATATGAAAAATAATATCATTCAGAGCTTGCACGACCTTTACATGCCACTCACAGGCTGTCACCTTGGGTGTATTATAAGCTTGGAAAAGCTTTCTGTATTTTAGGTTCACAGTTTGTCCCTCCATTGTTATTTTCACTGGTGTGTCTTTGATCCCCCAAAAAGCTCTGTGCTGGTCAAGGGCTCTGTTGACACAGTCCCTTTTGCCCAGTGTGGGTCTTTGAGCTCTTTATGGGGCAAAGGAAGGACCACGAAAGCAGAGCTGCAGAAAACACTGTGGTTGCCAAATAACACAGCATTTCTAAGGCTGTTCTGTGTCAGACTTTGGGCCTCTCACAGATTGCTGTCCATGACAGCCTTTCATCACTGGAGCTGTGACAGTACAGAGGTATTAGCAGTTGTGTCAATGCAGAAGAATCCATCCCACGTAGGAACTGCAATAGGAGCAGAAAATAGATGGGCCCTTTGCCCTGAGGTTACTCTCTGAAGGTGCAGAGTACACAGAAGGGAAGTGGATCTAGAGAGATGTGGAAGCAGAGAGAAATGAAGTTATAAGCGCTTATTGCCTGGGAGAAGGTTCACCTTCACCACCTGAAGATTGCCAGTGCCTTTGGGTTCCCCCTCTGAAATCTGCCACTGTTCCTCCAGCTCAGTCAGCAATCCCTGGTGGTTTCTGATGTGCCTTTTCTGGCAGTTGAAGTGCTGGCACAGGAGATCCTGAGCTGTTCCTCTGTCCTGTGCTGTGCTGGGCTCTGTCTCACAGCACAGCCTCACAGAGTGCAATGCACACCTTTGCTCAGGTGAAACCTGAGAGCAAAGTGTCCACCAGCACTGTCTCACAGCCCCAGCAGCCTCTGAACACCCCGTTCTAGTCAGTCCTGTTACAGCACGAGGTGGTTTTCCCTTCTAGTTCATGCGGTGAGGAAACTTCTGTTATTTACCAAGCAATACTCTCACACTGAAAGTTATGGACAGTTAAAAGCATATCAGGAAGCAATACCTGGAGATTTCATGTGGTTTACAAATGGCATTTCGAATTCTGGATGGAAATTCAAATATGATTATAGAAAGTTTTCGTGTTGTACTAATGGAAATTTCTGTCTCTTTCTCCAAACTGGCGTGCTTTTAATAACAAGAACTGTCTATACATCCTTGACTTGTCATTTGTTAGAAAACTCAAAAGCTTAATGGTTCATATTGGAGAAATAAAGGTCAAGGTACAGGGAAAGTTCCTCTGTGTTAGAGAGGATTTTAAAAGGGAAATATATTTGCTTCTGGTTATGCTAATTCATCACTCCAAGCACGGTGTGATTGCAGTCTGTCTAGTCCGTTCTTTTCTTTGTATCTTAAAGAAGAGATACAGCCAAAGTAAAGGGCATTTGGAGATAGACAAGGAAAATAATTGAGTCACAGAGTGTCTTCTGTTTGAGGAGGGATGGGAAAGATAGGGATTGTTTTAATTTAAAGAAGAGACAAATAAAAGAGAACGTGACAGTGGTGCACAGAATGATGAATGATACCGAGGGGGTGAACTGGGCACTAGTGCTTGCCTTTTCTTAAGTACAGAGGCAGCGGGACAGCCAATAAAGCAGAAACACTGTTTAAAGGGAATTTTTAAACAGTAACTGTCTCCTTTCCACAAGCTCATTGTGTTTCTCCAGGATTCTAGAGCATGTGTTGAGAGGGATGCAAAAGACCTCTAGAAAATGAATTCCAGTTGCCTTGCTAAGCAGTTGTTACGGGCATCCTGCAAAGACTGCTCACTAGATTATGTGGCTTGTTTGAAGCAGAACTAGTCAGTCTTGTCTATCTAGAATGTTTTTAGTCTCAAAAATAAGCGTATGTTTAATTTAAGACATGAATACATGTAATGAGACTATCCAGGCATTTGCTATGAATGGTTCAGGGCAGAAATCTACTACCAATGGAAAGAATATCCCTCTGCAGTTGACCCCCATGTTATTTTTTTTTGCATGTCCCCCTGAATACCTGCTCACGAGCCTTTTATAAAATGCTGCTGCTCTGCCACATTGGCTCAGGGCTCTGCTGTCAGGCCCAAGCAGAATCCTGTCCCCAGGGAAGTTGTAGGAAGCACATTTATTCTTCCTGAAACTCTCTTTCTGGTATTCTCTTTTCTTTTGGATGTTCCATTTATTATTCATCTTTAATTAATGAGTTTGTATGAAGATCCAGAAGAGAAATTATTTTGATCAGTAGATTCTAGGGAACTTGGAGTGAATTATATATGAAGCTTCTCCATGCCTTATTGGGAAATAAAAGAGGGAATAGCGAGACATGCAGATATCTTACAAAGAAGTGAGATTACTTTCTGGTCAGATTTGGATCCACTGTTACTTCCAGACTTGCTCCCCGACAGTCCTTTCGTAGCTGTGCTGTTATTTTTATAATTCCTCACCAGACTGTGCTGTTTCATGCAGTACAATCCCAGTCCACCTGTGGTGATCATCACTTCAAAGCCTGGTTCCTGGGGTCGTTCTGCCTCCTTTCTAATGGCCGGGTCTAGTCTGTGGTGGTAATGCCAGGGCAGTGATTCAGACCTGCATCGCATCTGCCAGGCAGCCCTGCCCTTCCTGCCTCCCTTTTTCCCACCTTAAAACAAGCGAAATGCCTCATCCATTCTGGGTGAAAACCACTCCCTGGGATATGGGGGAAATCGCATTTTTAGTGTGTCCTCATGCCTTATAATTAGGGCTTTGTTTCTTGCTCACCTAAAGGAGGTGCCAACATTAAACTTTGTGCAGCCATAGAGCATTTAAAGTATCTACTGTTCAGCATAGAGCAGATGTATTTTATGAATCATGTGAAGTATATATTTTATAAAAGCTTGTAGGAGATATATATTTGTGTGTGTGTGTGTGTGTGTACATATTTGCTGTGTACATGAACTGTGCAGTTAAGAGTGTATTTTCCCACCACTGCAGTCCAGCTGCCTCTGAAGTAGTTGTGGACATTCTCTTGCCAGCCCTGAAATGCCAACCTACAACCTGGTTTAGCCGTTTGAAAGTACAGAGAAAAATTAATTGCAAATGTAATTTCATACTCAGAGGTATGCAAATTTTATGTCTAAACTCGAGTGAAAAGAAGCATTCAGTCTAATTTTTTGGCATTTGTCAAAAGCCCTCCAAAAACCATCTAGGCTGCAGGCTAAGCTGCCTTTCATAAATCTCAGCCGAAGACTTGCTGCTGACTTTTTAAGACTAAATTATTTCTATTGTTCTCGAGTAATTACATTTTTGTTGTTATCTGTGGAAAGAGCCCCACTGGGTTGAGCGTGTAAGTATATGAGAACGGGGGGAAGGAGGATTTGTGGTGGTTAAGTGGAGATGATAAAGCTGAAAACATAGCAGCAGGACATAAATCAGATTTTTCTCCTTCTTTTTTTTTTTCTAGTTGGCTCGACACAATAAAACATTGCAACAGATGCTGAAGCCAGGGTCAGATCCAGATGAAGGAGATGAAGCCTTGAGGTTTTATGCCAAACATACTGCACAGATAGAGGTAAAGAATTGCTCACTGGAAGATTGAATATGAGACAAATCTGCATCTTGTGCGTGGTGTATCACCTCTTTATAAGCTTCTGAGCAGCAAAGCTTATTCAAATGGTGTAGGTTATTTACGAGGAGAAAGTTAAATAATGGGCTTTTGGCTGTGGGACAGAAAGGAATGCACCTATATCAAAAGGGGCTCCAAATAATCATTTTACAGTAGCTTTCCAGCGTGTTACCAAACATGTTGTGTTAGAGAAATACTGACTGTGGATAGTAGCTGTGTCATGAAGTCAAGAATAATCTTGTATGGTACATCACTCAAATAAATAATCATGAGTTTCAAAGCCAGTGATGCTGGCTGATCAAATTAAAAGTCTGGCTGGAGTACAAAGGGGTTTTGAAGTGGTGTAGACATTCAGTATTGGCCTTTATTTAAAAGACTAAGGCTTGGCCTGGTTCAGCAGTTCTGTCCTCCGTTTCAAACTTTACACCTGCCATGGGCTGGGTTTAGATCAAGATGCACAGAGGTATTTTGGCTCTTAATTCTTCCCTCCCTTTTTGGGCTCCTGCAGGTTTCATGGGAGCACAGGAGCTGGGCACTGGAGTAGCTGGAGTGGCAGGGACTTTGCAGGGAGCAGGAATTCTGTGCTGCAGAGGCAGCTGCTGCGAGAGCCTGCGGGGAGCAGAGGCATCTGGCTCTCTCTCACAAATGCTGTAGCGAGTCCAAAACCGGCCAAGTATGAAAAATGCACAGTATGGCTGCACACAGGCCCAGCCTGGACCCAGTCCAATCATCTCCCAGCCCTTCACGGGGCTACCCCAGCACTGGAGCTGAGCTTGCCTGGAGAGGCACTTCGGGTCCATCTCGTCCTGCCTTCCATCAGGACAAACCATGGGTGGGCTTTTCTCTGCTTCCCACCATCCTTTCTGCCTGATCCTGGTCACGTTATCTCACCCCAGAAGAGATGTGGCTGTGGTTGTCCAGAGGGCAGCTCAGTGCTGCTCTTAACATGTTTTCATACTTTGGGTGTCGCTGAGGTATCTCCTGGCAATTATCAGCCAAGTTGCCTGGGTAGGTGGTCAATTTAGGCATTAAACAAGCACTGTGGTCACTTTTTACATGGCCAAAAGGTACTTCTGCAACCCAGCAACGCTGCTAACAAAATAGATATTCACAGGTCTTTTCTCTGAAAGCAAATCTAGACCTGTTTGGAGTATCAGATATTATCTCCCCTATATTAAGGTATCTCATTTGCTTGATTTGAAAGGCAAATAGTGGGGTTTTTTTCATCAGTGGCTGTGCAGAGACACGGGTGTAGGAGTCAAAATGAGTTTTCTACCCATTTCTATATTTTTAGCAATGCAGAGTCCACGATCAGAATGGGGAAGCAATTTTGATGACAGTGTGGTGAGATGAAATGAAATAAAATCTAGCTCGCTTACTGAGAGCTTGGTCAGTCCTGAAATGCAAACAATTCAGAACCTTGGTTTTTGCCCAGTAGGAAGATGAAGACTGACAAGATATGGGTGCTATCTGAGTAACAAGGTGCTATTTTTGCATGTTCACCTTCACAGCTTATCCCATCATAGAAACAGACTCAAGGTGAGAAAATAATGGTGTAATCTGAGCAGAAAGCCCCTGAACTTCTGCAGTTCTTACTGGGAGAGGTTTGTTTCGCTTTGATGCAAAACGGAAGCATTCTGAATTAGAACATTTTTTTATATTTGGGGAATCTGCACCTAGATTTTGCTTGAGATATCTGTTGGCCATCTTATTCAGGCAGGCTTTTGAAAATAAAAAAGCAGTCTTACTTTATTTTGGGATTGACTGGTTCAACTTTATCGTAATGTTCAAATCATTTACGCATTCGTTTATAAATAAAAGGGGAGCTGTGAACAAGAACAGGTATGACAAAATGATTGGATGGTCACTGATCCTGACAAAAATGTGTATTTTATTTATAGATTGTTCGCCATGACAGAACAATGGAACAGATCGTGTTCCCTGTCCCCAACATTTGTGAATTCCTCACTCGGGAATCCAAATGTCGGGTATTCAACACAACAGAGAGAGATGAGCAAGGCAGCAAAGTCAATGACTTTTTCCAGCAGACAGAGGATCTCTACAACGAGATGAAATGGCAAAAGAAAATTAGGAGTGAGTATTGCAATTTTAAAAATAGCTTTATTATGCTAAAAACCCTGTTCTAAACCTTAAAATCCTTTCATTTTAAAAATACACTTTCCTCTGTTGATTCTGATACCACAACAGGCAGAACTGCTCAGGGCTTGAGAGTGTAGGTCAGCTGAGACACTTGCATGCCACCATAAAAGAGGCATAATTTGGAGCAGCTAGTAATGTGTTCAAGATGATGTTTTGGACTCCAAAAGTTAAATTGAGGGACGGATGAACTGGGTGTAGTTCTACTACACTCAATAGCATTGCACCTAATTAAGCCAAGGCCCCTAATATTTAACAAAAACATGTGTAGCCGCATATTTGAGGTTTGCAGATTCCTAAAAGACCATTAAAAAACTTGTAAATGTCAGTCACTTAAAAACATCTCTCAGCAGAACCTCAGCTGCTTTAAAATCCGCCCGACTCCCATGGAGTCAGTTCCCGTCTGCCAGTTCCCATGAGCCTGGCCTGGCTGGGCTGCAGCCTGTCCCAGTAAGGCCATACTGGTGTGTGTGTCCCGTGGCACTGGGAGAGGCTGGAGGGCATGGCCAGGATCAGCAGGGAGAGAGCAAAGAGGTGCAGCAAAGCCAAGGCAGGTATCCTGAGTTGCTAGTTTAGTTCACTGGTGGGAATGAGGTGCTGCAGAGCAGTGCCATGGAAAGGGACCTGCGTGTCCTGGTTGGTGGCCAGTTGGCCATGAGGCAACCAGGAGGGACATCCCTGTCCTGGGGGGGGGGGCATCAGGCAAAGCATCACTGACTGGGTGAGGGAGGGGATTGTCCCGCTCTGCTCTGCACTGGGGTGGCCTCACCTGCAATAGTGGGGCAGGCTGGGGGGACACAGTGTTAGAAAGAGAATTGTCCATTAGAGAGTGCCCAAAGGAGATCAATGAAGATGGAGAAGGGCCTTGAGGGGAAGCGTGTGAGGAGCAGCTGAGGCCACTTGATGTGTTCAGCTGGAGAAGGGGAGACTGAGGGGAGACCTCATTGCAGGTCCAACTTCCTTGGAAGGGGCAGAGGAGGGGCAGGCACTGATCTCTGCTCTGTGGAGACCAGGGACAGAGCCAGGGAATGGCTGGAGTTGTGTCAGAACAGGCTCAGGTTGGATCTCAGGGAAAGGTCCTTCCCCCAGAGAGTGGTGGGCACTGCCCAGGCTCCCCAGAGCAGTGGGCACAGCCCCAAGGCTGCCAGAGCTCCAGGAGGGTTTGGATGATGCTCTGGGGCACAGGGGGTGACTCTTGGGGATGGTCCTGTGCAGAGCCAGGAGTTGGACTGGATGATCCTTGTATGTCCCTTCCAAATCAGTCTACTCTGTGATTCTGCCATTCTGTCAGAGCTGCTGGCCCTCACCAGCGATGGGGCTGCTGCTGCTGCTGCTGTCCCAGGGACAGGAGGCTCCTGCCAGCTCAGCCACTCTCAACTCTGCCCTTTGTTTTTGGTGCAGAAAGTTGTATTTTATATATTACAGAATCACAGAATGGCCTGGGTTGGAAGGACATTAAAGATCATCTCACTCCAACCCCCTGCCATGGGCAGGGACACCTCCCACCAGCCCAGGTTGCTCAGAGCCCCATCCAACCTGCCCTTGGACACTCCCAGGGATGGGGCAGCCACAGCTTCTCTGCCCAACCTGTGCCAGGGCCTGCCCACCCTCACAGGGAAGGATTTCTGCCCAATATCCAATCTAACCCTGCTCTCTGTCAGTTTGAAGCCATTCCCCCTGTCCTGTCACTCCAGCCCCTTGGGAATAGTCTCTCTCCACCCTCCCTGTGGGCTCCCTTCAGGCACTGCAAGGCCACAGTGAGGTCACCCCAAAGCCTTCTCTTCTCCAGGCTGAACATACATAAAAATACATGAGAGTGATCACATCATTCACTGCTAAAATGCAGATGTTTTAGGAGTGCTACACATCAGCTCCTCACAGCAATTGATCAGGAGGGAATGGAGGAATAGGGTCTGTGGTCAGAGCAGCACGGAGTTTGGGTAGCCACAGAAATATGTGGCATCCTTAATGTGATGGAAACCTGGATGTTGGTTGCAGTTTTTATAAATGACAATTCTCAGGCTATAATTTTCATGAGCAGTAATAAGTCTTCAGCATGAACCCTCTCAGCCCAAGTCTTCTTCTCTTGGTGGCACTCTAAGAGCTTGTCTGTACTGGCAAACTGACTGGAATAGAAGTTGAAAAATAAATGATTCCAAAATAACTCTGTATCTGCACAGTCTGCTTGAAAATAAAAGTCACTGGTATTGTAGAAAAATTACTTCAGTGACAAAATCCTATCTGGGGGTTTTGCTTAAGAAACACAAATAAAAGAGCCCAACTCAACACTTAGATAGACCAGACCTGCCTAATTCTATAAACAGAGCAAATTGGTTTATTTTTATTCAGAACAGAAATTCCTCAGTTCTCTTCATCAGCGGAATGGCTCGCAGGTTTCCGTGTTGGGGCTTTTTTATTTGAAAAGATAATACAGGTTGAGGCTGAGTTCATCCTTTAGCCAAGTCTCTGTTAGCAGGCAGTGTGTACTGCTCGAACTGACAGATGTCATTTGCAGTGGCTCCAAATGCTTAAATCTCAGCAGTCAGCAGCATAAGGTTATCTCAGTGAAATCTGAATATTTGCCATTAAAGTCTATTTAGACTAAAGCCTGACACAGCCATATGCAGTTGGGGGAGTCTACTGTTTATAAACTTAGCTGGTGGCTCTGCATACTTGCAGAAGGTTTTCAGTACTTTAAAATCTAATTAGTAGGGATACATCATGTTCAAAACCCCTCTGGCTAGAGATTTTTTTTACACTATTGCACATAGAATCTTGTTTTAAACATTTGTTTAGACATATTGTAGTGCAGTCATATGTATGAAGTGCTTGCCTGGGTCTTAGCAGCCTCTGATTTTGTTCTTAGCCTTCTTGCTAAATCATTTATGTGAGACTGGACACAAAATCTTAACCCTGTTCTGCCCTGTTTCCCTTTTTAGCCTTCTCTAAGTAGGTTATGGTTTCTCTGGGATATTTTCTGTGTGTTTGTACAGCACTTCACACATGGAGATGGTGGCTTGCTTCAGTCCTTTAAAGCAGGAGGACAGAGCTGTTTGTCAGCAGACCTTGGACATCTGAGTGTCATGCAGGAAACAGTCAGCTTTTGTAGTACCAAAACCCAGTGAGGCCAAATTTTATCTGCTTCCCAAAGCAGATCAAGATGTTTGCAGTCTGACAGAGGTAGAGAAAATAGCACAGCTCTGAAACCATGCCTATTCCATCGTTCTTTGCATGATACCATCAGTGTACTTGGTCCAAATAGGTTATCTGGGTGACCCGTTGTGGCTCCTCTGGTTGACTGGCATTCAGAGTGCTAAAATCTGGTTTTTGTGTCCCTGTGCACAGAGGCTGAACTCTCACAGACAGAGAAAAGACTCTGTTGTGAAATACCCAGTCCTAAAATCTCACCAGAGGCAAAACTCCTGTATATCTTTGGATTTAAAGCACTGTTTGAAACTGTTTTATGGCAAACCTGTGTTTAATATCTGTGGATTTTAGTTGATTTTAAAGGACTGCATATTTTCTACATTAATCCGTATTTTTTCACGTCCTTCAGGTTATTGCTGATTGAGTTTCTTCCTGCTTTCATTTCATTGATTGCTGCTCTTCTCCCCTTTCTAGATAATCAAACCCTGTTTTGGTTCTCCAGACATATCTCTCTCTGGGGGAGCATTTCCTTCAACCTTGCTGTGTTCATCAATTTAGCAGTTGCTCTCTTCTACCCTTTTGGAGACGATGGAGATGAAGGCAAGTGGAGTTTGAATTAATTTTTCCTTTTAATTTTAAATGCTTTCATTTCAGAGGTAACAAACTAAACTGCACCTTCAGGTACTGCAGAAGCCATTTAGTGTCTCCTAAGTAGGTGCCAGATGTTGTCTGAAATGTGGTAGTTGATCTTCTGCATTTGACATGCGCAGTAAAATGGACAGAAGCTGAAGATTATGTGGATGATCCGAGCTATTTTATTTTATATATATATTGCCACATTGCAGTGTCCTACTGCACACCCTCAGTTGCAGCTTCTGAACTGAAGGAGGATTCCGGGCAGCAGAAGGACCGACAGTCCTCAAAACTGACCAAATTGAATTGCTTGAAAACATATGGAACAGAATGATTTGAAAACTATAGCTTGTTGGCTTTTTACTGTGTTGTTTGTTGGGATAAAAGGGCATAACTGCTGCAGAGGATAAATGCATTATATGAAGGTATGCTTCAAACCCATGATTCTCTCTTTGCTTCATCCCATGTCACAGGAAATATTTAATGAAATTTATTGTTTTCTATAAATGCAGCAGACTAGCAGGAGGCCTCTTTGAAGCCAAAACAAGCTTAATTGGGATAAAGGAGACTAAATAGTTCAGAATGCTGGTAGTGGGAGCAGAGCCATTCACCTCTGGGTCTTTGATTCATGTCCAGTCAATAATGTGACTGAGAGTCACCTCTGTCTGATGGCATGTGAACTGGGCTGGTGGAAGCAGTCCAGCTTCTAGTAGATACATGTGCTTTTCACAAACACCACAGTTGGCACTGGCAAACATTCTTGCTGGTTGGCTAAGCAGAAAGGCAGCAGGTTAAAATATACTGGCATGGAGGGCCACGCTGCCCTTTCACCCGGCGGGGTGGTCTCTACAGGTCCCAGCTCAGGCACCTCCACAGCCTCCTGGGGTAAAAGCAGAGTTTGCAGGGCTGAGCCCTGGGAAAGGGAAGTATTTGTACATAGTGCTTGCCTGTTTGCAAGCTGAGGAGTCACCAGGAGTGCAGGTTAGAGCCCATGGAGCATGAGAGGAGGAGTTAAAAGTAAGCCTTTTAAGCTATTACATTTTAGCTAATCTATACTCGTGGAAATCCTCTGGTCTGCAATCAGTAGGTATTAATACTTATTTTGAACTGCAGATTTATATAGTATTAGTTGAAGTGGCCCCAGTAATCCAGTGATAGCACATTTCAGGATTCCAGTTCCTAGTGCTTGTAAAAGCCAAAGGGATTCCTAAGCAGTAAACAATAGATGTCACCAAATGGGATTAGCAGGTCATGAGGCAGCCTCCTTAATTCCAGGCTCCCCCTCCACCGAAGCCTGACTCAACAGCTGGAGTTTGTCTCCCATTTTTTCCCCTTCATCCTGCTGAAATCCACATCTGCTCACCTGTCTCAGGTGCCTGTGCTGAGCTAATCATCCCAAAATGCTGCCTTTTAGTGGTTCCTATGTTATATGACATAAGCAAAATCCCAGCTGAAGACAGTTCCTGAAGGGAGCCTACAGGAAACATGGAGAGAGACTATTTCCAAGGGCCTGAGGTGACAGGACCAGGGGGAATGGATTCAAACTAAAGAAGATTAGATTTAGGTTAGATATTAGGAAGAAATTGTTCCCTGTGAGGTTGGGCAGGCCCTGGCACAGGTTGGGCAGAGAAGCTGTGGCTGCCCCATCCCTGGGAGCGTCCAATGCCAGGTTGGATGGGGTTATGAGTAACCTGGTCCTTCTAGGGGAAGGTGTCCCTGCCCATGGCAGGGGGTTGGAGTGAGATGATCTTTAAGGTGTCTTCCAACCCAAGCCATTCCACGATGCTATGAAGACTCCTTGCTTCCAGCATGCCTATCTGCACATGTTAGTGAGTCCTGAAATCTGACATCATTGGACCTGCAGTAGGGAAGAAGGAAAACTGATTTCTTAAAGGACCACAAACACCTTTGGCCTTACCTTTCAGATCCACTTGAAAGTTTTTTCTTAGGATCCATTAAAAGTTTCCAAATCTTGCTGGTGGAGAAACTGTCTGACAGAGCCTTGAACCTCCTGCCAAGGATGTAAACACTCCTGAACTTTGGAAAAGTTCCAATGCTTGGGCCTCATCTCATTGTTTTCTAATCCCAGTGATGCTGCTCAGCTGTGTATCTGTTGCCAAAGAGATAGGGGAGCTGATTAGCAGCAGAAAGGGTGAACTGCTCCGTCTCTGAGCGCTCCTTGGGTTTTAATGGGAATTTCATTAGCTGCTCTTATTATTACCTGTGCAAAAATCAACAGCACTGGGAGAAAAGCAGCTCTTGCTGCAATCAGGGCAAGTCGTGGTCTGCAGCTGGAGTGCACGAATCACGCTTTTGGCAGATATAAAACTGGTCTTTTGGGGGCTGTATCTTGGGGGGAAATGGAGATTTCAAAGATGCCTCTCTCAAACCTCCCTCTCTCCTCTGCACAGGCACCCTCTCCCCGTTGTTTTCCGTGCTCCTCTGGATAGCAGTGGCGTTTTGCACAGCAATGCTGTTTTTCATCTCCAAGCCTGTTGGTATTCGCCCCTTTTTGGTGTCTGTTATTCTCAGGTCCATATATACCATAGGGCTTGGGCCTACCTTGATCCTCCTTGGTGCTGCTAATGTAAGTACATGAAAAGCAAGCCGAGTTTCCCTTTCAGCAGAAGGAAAGATATTAAGGGTCTCCTATTAAAAAAACTCCTTTGATGAGAGCTCTGTGCAAAAACTTCTTTTTCTGGTTCACTGGTTGAGCCAAAAAAATAAATCATTTCCAGTCATCCCGAAACAGCAGTGTCAGCAAAGTGGGAAGCTAAGAAAGAAAGCTGGTTTGGTTATGTGCATATGCAAATATTTCAAAAACAAAAACAGTATGAAATTTAAAGAAATATTGCTACGTAAGGGTGATCAAATACAAAGCTTCTCATGTGAAAACAATCATTTTCTCTACCAGTACACTCAGCAATGTTGACTCCAGTTTGTGAAATGTTTCTGTGACCTTAAATATATTTTTTGAGGAGAAAAGAGTTCTCGAAATTAACAATTCTCTCCACCCTTTTGCCAGATCTCTTAACTTTTGAGTAATTTTGCATGCTTACTGAGCTTGGTGAGATACACAGTCAGGCTCACAAACCATCTACTGAGACTTCTGCCTGACTGCTCCAGCTCTAACTCGCCTCAGCACAAAGTATTGGGCTATTTGCCACTAGTTCTGGGGGAATTTCATATGCTTAAAGCTACCCAGACATACAAAGGGAAAGGCGAGTAAAGTGCTTGCCCATGTCAAATTTGTGACCAAAAAAACCCACTATGTTGAGTCCTCATTGCTTGTCCTGGACTGCCAAACAGGAGAGGTTGGACCTCACCTTTCCACTTCTGCACCACTCCTCGTGTGCAGGTGAAGTTCAGGAGCAGCAGAGAATCCAATGCTGTGGATTGAATGCTGTGCTTCAAAAATGCCCCCTCTTTTTGGTTTGTTTGGTTGTGTTTTTAGGGAATTTATATTGAACAACATGATCTGAAGGAAATGGTAGATCTCACACACCCCACACACACTTTCTGTTGTGTTACTTCTGTTCTCTTTGTAGCAGGCATGCCTAGCTGCTCTTCCAGAGCCTAAACTCAAAACTGTTAGGAATTCAGCCCCAGCTGTTTTGGTGGGGTTTTCTTAATGCCTCGTGACATTAATCCCTCCCACCTACTCACTAATGTTATAGAAATAAATCCCAATGTAATGAGGCACAGTGCAGTGTTAGAGAGGTGATGCACTTCCACTTACTCTCATGGCCTTGTTCCCAGAGATCCCTCCCATCTCGCTCCAGCTACCTAAATGTTGTGCATTTAGTCAAACCAAGCTATTTAGGCAGCAATTAAAGTAATAAAGAACAGGATTTATTTTTTTTTTTCCCTGGTGGAATAAACCTAACCATTTTTACCCTCCCTTATAGCTCTGTAACAAAATAGTGTTTCTGGTGAGCTTTGTTGGGAACCGCGGCACTTTCACCCGTGGCTACAGAGCGGTCGTCATGGACATGGCTTTTCTCTACCACGTGGCATATGTCCTGGTCTGCATGCTGGGCCTCTGTGTGCACGAATTCTTCTATAGCTTCCTGGTAAGTATGTGCTGCTGTGGAGGGGAAAACTCTGCAAAAATAGAAAATACCGTTACCCATGCAGCTGTCTTCAATTTCTTCCTGACAATCAAGCCAAATCATGTGTATTTTTAGCATGCCGTTGTGTTGCTGCCCCTTAGGAGCTGCTGTTTTTATTAGAACCCATTTCTGTTAGGACTTATTTTATCTGTGTTTTGCTCCTTTCTTTTCAGACAATCATCATCAAGCCCTCTCTCTTCCCCCCAGCTTTCCCCACATTCCGTGTCCGTTGTTCCTGTGTCTTGTGTCAGTCACGACACTTCTGGGACAGGGGTTGCCCACCGGTGTGTGCATCATACCTATACCAAAGCATGCCATTCCTCAGCCCTCATAAAATACATTTTAAAAGAATTACTTGGGAAATGGGCATGGCGTGCCTCTGGTGTAGCAGGGAGATCCATCACTTTAAATGTATCCCACTTCATTTTCTTTTTGTTGCCATTACCCAGATGGAATGCCTTTTTATAACGTGATACAGGTGCAGTGAAAATGAATCACACAAAATTATGCTAAACTCCACTAACTGCTCCCTTCATGCTGAGTAGCAGTAAAAGGTGTTTCACTGCTCTTGTTTGCTGATCCTTTTGCTTTATACTGGAACACGTGAAACTTGTAGGGAAACTGACTGAACTGTGGTCAGTTATTTATATGGGTTTGCTTTCCTGGTGTTGTAGTTTTTCCTCAGCTTCCCGAACGGTGGTGAACTCCCAGCATTTCACAGGGATGTGTGAAGGACACTAAAATTTTCAGGAGTTCAGTGCTTAACTCCATTGAAGTCAGGCTTTCCAGATCTTGGCATTAAAGTCTGCTTCAAAGTCTGGGCAGATTTCAAAGGAGCCAAGATTGTGGCTGTAGCTGCAAGACCTTTTTCAAATGGATGGCACTCTCCTGCGTAAAAAATGCACAGCAAATTATCTGCTGTTCCTTCAACGAGTGAGGTGACCCCTCTCTTAAAATACTTTGCAAAGTGTCAGGTAGTTTAAGAAGCATTTTCTGTACTTATTTTTTCAGTGACTGCTATTGACCAATGTCCATTATTCATGGACATTATAGTTGTCCACATTCCCAGGTTTCTTCCAAGTGTTCACTTAGTAGTGGATGTATTCTAAGCTCTAATATTTGTTCCTCGTTTTAATCTTTGCCTTGTATAGAACGAATGATAACTGTCTTCCTTCTTTCTTCCTCTATTATTAATCCTTTCACGAGGCTGTGGATTTCAGATCTTATAAATTGTGGCTAATACCTTCTCCTGTGGAACATTCTGATAAATCAGTGTGTGTCACTTTTTATCTGTAATCTGAGTGTTTTGAAGTGGAAATACATACATTATAGATAAAGTCCAAAGGACTATAGAACATCAATAAAATTGTAAGAGAAAAAAAGTTACAGGTTCTTCTAAAGCTCCTGTCACATTTAATTGCTATTTTAGGCCTTTGGCATTTAAAGCAGTATTATCTTAATATATACTTTTCCTTAAAGTTAAATATCAGGAAAGCATGTAATGCAAGGTAAAGAAGAATAGAAGTTTCTATTTTTATACAAACAGAGGCATGAATTTACTTTGACTTAAAAAGAGGTGACTCTGATCCTTGTACATGTGAATGACTTTTAAATGATGCCATGAACTCAAAGAAAGAGCTCACACACATACTTACATGTATGAGTGCATTTATGAGTTGCAGCCCATAGTAATAAACTATCAGATGGGAGATGAAACATTAATTTGTGGGTATAGATCCCTGGTATGAAGACACTGTTTTTAAATTTTAATCTAGCCTGATTTTGAACATGGGGAAACAATGGATCCTGTTGGTTACCGTTACCAAAGTCTGGATCAGGCTTGTATTTATTTTGTGACTTACCTAAACTTTGAAGCTCTGTGCTGGATTTTCTCCTCCACAAGCACTCCCAGCTCCCACCAGAACCAGGGTGAGCTGTGGGTTTACGAAGCTGAGAAAGCAGAACACGGCACATGTTTCGATAGTTCAGATTGTTTTTCCGCGTAGCATCCATAGATTGCCTCATTTGTATTCATTTTTCCTCTCCTCTGTGCCTTTCCCAGCTGTTTGATCTGGTGTACAGGGAAGAGACACTGCTAAACGTGATAAAAAGTGTTACCCGGAATGGTCGTTCCATTATCCTCACTGCCGTGCTGGCACTCATCCTGGTTTATCTCTTCTCCATCGTTGGGTTCCTCTTCCTCAAGGATGACTTTATCATGGAGGTCGACAGGTTGAAAATCAGGACCCCTGCCACAGGTATTGGGTTTTATATTAAAATTGGCTTTCTGTCTGCCTAGCGTGGCTTTCATCTAAGGACATCAAACTTCTTTATTTCTGCCTCTGAGAGCAGAACTAATTCCATATACCTTAGCACCCAATTAAGTCTCTGTGTAACATTTAATGCGTATAGGGTTGGTTTAGACTGGGTTTATTTGTTGAAATACTAAAATCTAACACCTTTGATTTGTTATGTTTGCTTTCAAAACTCATGATAACATTAAAAAAAAATAAATATCTATTTCCTAATTATTTGGAAAAGCAGCTCAGAGGATTCTATTGGTTCTCTCATCCTACCTTAGAAGCAGCTCATAGTAATTTCTGTGCACTGTATGAGGCATAACATGCTCAGGAGGTGTATTCATTGGGTTACTATTTAGTCTTCATCCAACAGAAATTTCTTACATTATTATATTGTTATCCACTGATAGGAGGTTTCCAGGAGCTTCTTTAAACTTAGTGTGTATTTCCTAAAATCTGTGTATAACCCTGGTTTCGGTAAAATCATCGCGAGGTTTTAAAACCCGTTTTAAACAGGCCAGAATTTCAGCTTTCTGGAGTGATGGGTTTTACCAGTGTGAGCAGAGAGTTACAAACTTGCTCTGCCAGAAAAGAGCCAGGTCTGGTCTGTTGAGCACTTTGTATGTGCTGCCCAACCAGGCTGCTGGGAGCATGAGCAGGGAAGCAACTGCAGAGAAATACCTGGGAACAGCTTGGGATTCGATTCCTAAGGGTGTGATTTCCCCCAGTGCCAAGCTCTTCAGACCTCCACACAAGCCCAGAACAACCCGGAGGGATCCAGCCCGGGCTCTGTGCACTCACTGTTTGCCAGCCCTTTCCTAAAGCTGTTATTTCAGGATTTAAAGCACACAAACAAGGCAAAGGTCATGCAAGACTCACGGGGATGGTGTTCTTTTATAGCTGCTTTGATACCACATGAAAGAAAAAAAAAAAGAGGAAACCTGACAGATTTCTTTAGCGTATCATATTTTGGTTTGGGATTTTTTTGTCACCAATCATCCGTTAAAGGCTAAGTTGGCTTATATTTGACTTGCCATTCATTTTTTTGGGACGGAATTTATGAGATGAAGTTTCATTTTGTGACCATTTTAGTAAAAGAGATGTGAGGCTACACGCAGCACTGCTCTGAGCCAGTGCAGTAGCTCCTGTGTGTTTGCGTTGCTTCTCCCGAGTTCTTGGCAGATTTTTGTGGTGTGGGTATGTTCTTGCTGGCTTCATACATTGCCACTGCTGATCAAAAACTCATCAAGAAAATATGCTGACGGCATACTGATGGAACCTTCTGCTTCCCAGGACAAGTGCTTGAAATTTTTTCTTTATAAAGTAGCAGAAAGAGAAAAATCAGAATGTGTGTTTTCTCCATTACATGGGTTGTCTTAGTCTGCTACTTCTGTTGTGTGATTTTGCCTTCATTTTTTACCCCCCTTAAACCTTTTTGTATCTCTGATTTGAAATGCAGAAAATTGTTGAAGATACACAAAATAAAATTGGTTTGATAAAATCAAGCTGATGTACACATTTACCCACTTTGGGAATGTTAAATTAGTGTTTTACACAAACCCATACATATTTACAAATGAGTACAAACTGTGTTATAATCCTTGAAAACTCTTAAATATTCTACATTCAGGATAACTGAACATCAGCTTGGTGTCCTTCTTGTCAGCTTTTGTGAATAATTTATCTAATGGTTTTAAAACTGACATTATTTTCATATCTGACAGTTGTTTCTTGCTTTGAATATATTTTGTTCTAACCAGAAGCAGCAGCATTTGATGTAGATTCATTAATTTCAGGAGATGAAATGGGAATAGCTGTGATATACAGTAAATATAAAACTGTGTTTTTGTTCGCTGTGATTGCTTTGAGCTGTTGAGGCAAACTCTTTGAGGAAGGAGGAATTGGTGGTATAATTTGTGCTGTTTTTCCCCTTCTTGACTTCCCAACTCAGTGATTCGCTTCTAGAAAATAATGATTTAAAACTCAACATCAATGTAATGTCTGTCTTTTTGTCAACACGCTGCTCTTCCCGCAGGTATTGGTGAAGTCCCCACTACAACCCTCACATCGATGATGGGAACCTGTGCAAAAGAGAACTGTTCCACAAGCATCCCAGTTATTAACCCAGGTTGGTACAGGAGTTCCCTCAGGCTGATGGTCAGTTAGGACCAAGGGATCCTTGGCAGTGTCCAAGGCCAGCTTGGATTGAGAGCAAACTGCTCCAGTGAAAGTTGTCCCTGCCCATGGCAGGGGGGTTGGAACAAGAGCTTTAAGGTCCCTTCCAACCCAGGCCATTCTGGGATTCGTTTGTTACTATTGCAGGGACTTTTGCTGGTGTGAGAAGTGATGATCATTGTTGTAAGCCAGAAGTGCTCAACTCCTGCAAGCCTTGGAGCTTAGCTGGGAGCTTGCTGTTAATGGGAGTGCTTCCCACACCAGCTTTCCAAATGCACTGACATTAATTTTGTTATTAAAAGAGCTTGCTGAATCATTATGCCTGAATGTACAGGTTGCTTCTTGCCAAGTGACTTAGCTCAGAAAGAAGCAGCTTGCTGCTTATCTGCAGCATCCTCATTGCACACACTGAGCCACTGTTGGATCCATTT